>NW_017264083.1:0-33990 GCF_001653265.1 Purpureocillium lilacinum
GATGACGTCGGAAAGCTCCTTCTTCCAAAGGATCTGTCCGCGCCATTAGGCGAACAGCACTCTCTCCCTCCTTCTTTTTGTTTTGTTTTTGTGTTTCTCCAATTCTGGTCGCGGTCGAGCGAAGGGCGTTGCAGCGCCCTTCACCCGGCCAAGGCCCTCCAATCCAGCTGCAAGTTGCGGCCGGAGAGGAAACGCCTTCCCAGACTCATCGCATTTGATGAGCATAGATTGCGACAGAAAGTCGCTTGCACCTCCACATCCCGCTGACGGGTGCGAGGCTCCGACGAAAGAGCGCCTTTGAGCCGGTGAGATGCTAGATGGTGTTTGTTTTGAAACGAGGACGCGTTGGAGATTACGGGGCGGTGGGGAATCGGTCCCTGGCGCCTCAGGCAGCAAGCCAGCTTTGGCTGCTAACCTAGACAATCGGCAAGAAACCAGCCGCCATACATCTTGATCCAGCAGCATCTTTGTACATTAGAATCAGCAGCCTAGCACGTCCTTTGCCCCAATAGGGACTTTCAGCTATCACTATAGCTCCCGGACGTTAAATAATTATCGTATCGTATCGTATCGTATCGTATCGGCAATCGGCATATCCCGCTCCAGACCGCAACCAAAGCCGACACTGCCGAGGAATTTCTCGAATGGCTCAAAGACGCCGCGGTCGGAAAACTCATCGTATACTCTGGCGGATCGCAACTGCCGAGCGGGGCCGTAGGTTATGGATTTACGGTCCAGCGGAACGAGCAACCCATAGCCCACGGCTCTGGCCGACTAGGGCCCGCCGAGGTGTTCGACGCAGAGGCAGTCGGGGCCCTGGAGGGCCTACAAGCCGCCATAGCTGCTGCCGTCAACACGACGACAAGCATCGTAGTATGCATCGACAACCTTGCAGTGGCCACCTGCTTGCGCGGGAACCCAGCCGACTCGTCGCAGGACGCTTTCACCAAGTTCCAGGACCTGGCGAGAGCACACGGAGACGTCGAGGTCCGCTGGATCCCAGGACATGCCGGCATACCAGGCAATGAGGAGGCCGACAGCCTCGCCAAAGCTGGATGCCTGCTGCCTGAGCCGCCCGGAGCCGTACCATCTCTGGCACACCTGCGCCGACTGGCCAGACAGCAGCCTAGAGATGCCTTCAAAGCATGGTGGACGACCGAAGCCCCAGAGTCGTACAAGCCTATGCACCTCGAGGTGACCACAAGCTGCCCACCAGAACTCATGCTCCCCAGAGCAACCCTCCACAGTGTCCTCGCGGCGAGATCTCGCCACGGAGACTTTGCCGACTACCACGAGCGTTTCAATCATGACGACGCACGTCTTGACTGCTCATGCGGACGACGCAAAGCGCCAGAGCACCCATTCTACTGCAGGAAGATACCGCCACGGCTCCGGATGAGGCTTGCCCCCTCACCGGCCGAAGCGATACACCATGCAGTCAGTGTGGCTAACAATCAATCGAGTTCAATTTCGACCATCAAACTCGATTGATTGAAGGTATGTCCAACTCGATTGAAGCTTGACTTGACCTGTCAATGAGCTTGATTGACAACTTGTCAAGTACTTGATGTACTATACCTAATCCGGTAATTTGTATAGACCTCGAGGTGTCACAATCCCATGCAAAATCTTGGAAGTAATCCAATTCTTCTGTATCATCTCAGCTTCAACTGTGTCATCGCCGAGGCCGTTGCGCTTATCGGTGATAAGCTCGCCGCCGTCGGAGAATACGCGCTCTGGCTCTGCGCTCATCGCCGGCGTACTGAAGATGTTAAGGGCAAGTTTGCTGAGAATGGGCCAAACGTGGCGTCGGTCCACCCACCACGCGAGAGGATTCTTAACGTTCATGTCGTCCTTCGACGGCACCTGCTTTATCCAGACCTCCCACTCAGTCTCCACCTTCCTCCTCTTGCCACGGTGTGGTCGATCTGTTGTATGGCCCCAAGCATCGAATTCGTCGTCGATCGTCGGCGAGGAACAAGGAGAAGTCTCGGCCTGGTCGACGTGGTCAGTGGCCACCGTGACTGCGGCGAAGCGATCGTAATATGCAGTTAGCTCCTTCTGTGCTGTCCTTATCCAATCCTCTCGCTTCCACCACTTCGCCCTGAAGTATTCGAATTGGTAGGCTGGGTGGAGAGCGATGGCCATACGGTAGATCGGTGATCGGTCGGTGAGCTCGTAGTACGTGTTGATCTTCGACCATGCAGCGAGCACGCCTGCGGAGTAATAGGGCGAAAGTTCGTCCTTGTTATCAGCATCCATTGCGTGTATCTCTTCTTTGACGCTCTCAAGCTTCGTGAGCAAGAAGTCCATGGCGTAAAGTACCTGCCACACCGAGCCTTGGCCGCCTTCGTTGCCCTCGCCATCTGCACGGCATTGTAGTCGCTTCGTGAGTCGCTCGAAGGGCTGCAGGAGCCTATAGAAGAGCTCAAGCTCGTGCCAATCAGCCTCGGTGAGGAAGTCATTCTTGTGCTTGTCGTTTTTATCCGGAGGCTTCCACTGCGCCTGGTAAAGATCGATGGCAGGCCGACACTTAAGAGCACGCTCGATCATGTAGAACGTCGCGTTCCATCGAATGCCACCGTCACTGAGGAGCACGCCGACAAACAGCATGCCGTCGCTTGTCTTCGTGACGCGCATGCGAGCTCTCAACTGCTCACGGCGTGCGTCGTTTCGATTAATGTAGACAACGAGGTTGTGCAGCTTGCCAATGACGCCTTTGAGGGTCCAGAGAGCTACACGCTGCTCCTCCGAAGCCTCAATAAGATTCTTCTCCCACGCGCTGACGCCTTCGCCAAATAAGAGAGCCTTAACGACGAGATTAATAATATGGCCGATACAGCGAATACGGTCTGCTTCTGGATCGATCGAGGAAAAGGAACGCTGTAACACCTCGAGGCATTTGTCGTTGTCATCAGCGTTATCCATAACGAAGGAGCCGAGCTTCTCGCCGATGCCGTATTGTAGAATTACTGGCTTTACCAGTGCTGCGAGGTCGTCGCCAGTGTGACCGCCATAACGTCGTGGGAAGCCGAGGAGGAGTGTTCGAGGATGGCCTTGGCCATCGACGAAGTGTCCGCAAACAGCGACGTACTCTCTGCGATTGTGAGCTCGCCATCCGTCGATCGAGAGGTTGATGGTGCTGAGTGCAGACTGCACCAATTCGATGATGAATGGTAAGCGTGCTGCCATCGAATCCTTAATCCACCGCGAGAGCGTTGAGTGATGCGTTGGTAACAGGCGCGCGAGCGGAGGCTTGCCGTATGTGAGTAAATCAGTGGTCGACTCGTCCGTGACTTCTCGGTAGCTAAGGCGTAGCTTGATGGCCCAGTCAATGAGCTTTTGCTTGTACTCATCCTCATTAAATGGCATGATGAGCTGGAAAACTTCTGCGGCGTTGGTGGTGTCGATATCATCGTCATCGGTGGTCGAATTCGAAGGCCGTTTGATCTTGTGGAACTCTAAAAGATGCTGGATTGCGGCCGTCGTCGATTCTGCTGCGAATAACTGGCTGGTATACCGCTTCTTGGTATGGCAATCGGCGCATAGGAAGTACTTGTCATTACTATGCTCCAACTCTGCTCCATATGAATAGATCCACGAGACCTTCACTCGTCTGCCCACGTTCCTCTTGTCCCGTATGCGATACTGTATACCCTTGAGAATCGTGCCATCGTGTCGCCGAAGCACGCCCCAGTCAATGGGGAACGACAGAGAATGTGGAGGGCAGGTAGACCGATGGAGAGGTTGCTCCACGCCTGACGTTCGCTCGGTCGACGGTATCGGCTCGTTTAGATCGGTAGATTGCCTCGAGGAAGACGTCACAGATAAGTTTCGCGGGCTTGACGACCGGCTTGGGCCCCAAAACGCGTGTAGCGACATCATAACGCGTCGATTCGACGCGTTGTGGATAGCGGCTTGGTGGAGCAGGAGTAGGGTTCCACTTCGCCTGGGTGAAGATCCCAGTGTGGGCAATGCGCTAAGCTATTCTACGTGCCATAACCGCACAACGGCCCCCCCGATTCTAAGCAATGTAATTGGCCAATTTCGCACCGGTCCAGGGTAGTGATCTCCTCTTGATTATTGACATCAAGTACTTGACAACTTGACACTCTTGCAACTTGATTGATTGAGTACAGCTATTAAACTTGACTTGAGAACTTGACTTGACGGGAAGTCAAACTTGATTGAGACTTGTCAAGTTCGAGCTTGATTGTTAGCCACACTGCATGCAGTAGGCAAGGGCTTCAAAGCCTTCGTCGAGATGACGTCGGAAAGCTCCTTCTTCCAAAGGATCTGTCCGCGCCATTAGGCGAACAGCACTCTCTTCCTGTCTTTCTTTCTGTTTTGTTTTTGTGTTTCTCCAATTCTGGTCGCGGTCGAGCGAAAGGCGTGCCAGCGCCCTTCACCCGACCGAGGCCCTCCGCTCTAGCTGCAAGACGCAGCTGGAGAGGAAACGCCTTCCCAGACTCATCGCAATTGATGAGCATAGACTGCGACAGAAAGTCGCTTGCAACTCCACATCCCGCTGACGGGTGCGAGGCTCCGACGAAAGAGCGCCTTTGAGCCGCTGAGATGCTAGATGGTGTTTGTTTTGAAATGAGGACGCGCTGAGGATGGTGGGGCGGCGGGAAATCGGCCGATGGCGCCTCAGGCAGCAAGCCGCCTGTGGCCGCTAACCTAGACAACAGGCATGAAACCAGCCGCCATACAACCCGATCCAGCAGCATCTTTGTACATTAGAATCAGCAGCCTAGCACGTCCTTTGCCCCAATAGGGGCTTTCAGCTATTACTGTAGCTCCCGGACGTTAAATAATTATCGTATCGTATCGTATCGTATCGTATCGTATCGTATCGTATCGTATCGTATCGTATCGTTCTCGGTATGCTCCCTGGCTTGGTGAATTGAATTGACCTGACTTTGCTGCGAGAGTTGATGTTTCGACAGCTCGGTTGGGTACATTGCCAACAACTCCTCCAAAGTGTTCTCGCTACAAAGCACGGTGATGGGGCGACGTTGATCGGCCACAGTACGCAGGAGGCGATGATTCGACAGCTTTGCGCTCCACTGGCATGCTTGATAGTCGTCCACTCGGGATCCCTTGTGTGGGCGAAGAAATTTAGGTTATCTCACCCGGAAACCGAAAGCGATTTCCTGCCATGGATGCTCCCCGCCTTGCTGCCGCTGTGCTCCTGCTGGACCCTGATCTCCCGGAGGACCCCGGATGCCGGGCGGCCCTTGAGGACTTGCGGGGCCTTGCACTCCAGCAAGGCCAATGTCACCTTGATGTCCTAGTCCTCCTTGAGGACCCGCCGGGCCGGGTGTGCCACGGGGGCCATCCTGTCCCGGGCGACCATCTATGCCATCCCGTCCGTCGATTCCGGGACGCCCATCCCGTCCGTCACGCCCATCGCGGCCCGGCCTTCCATCCCTTCCATCTTGTCCAGGATCACTCATGGGTCCCTGATCCCCCTGACAGCGCTGCTCCGCTGCATGCCCCTGCGGACCGGGGGCGCGGGTTCACCCCGAGGACCAGGAGGTCCAGGCGGTCCAGGTCTATCGCAGCAGCTGTGCTTGGTGTCACGACAGGGTTCGCACCTATTAATGCCCAACGAGCCTGATATAGACCCCTTGACATACTGGGTCACGCGACTCGGGCCACTGAGGGTTCGCGAGCCATGCGAATCCCAGCAGCTCCTACCACAAAGTGCACCAACGGTACTGTACTTCCTGGCGACAGTGCCATAGAGCAGCAGCTTAGACATCAGCACCGACAAGCACACTCAACAAAGCAAAAGCACCGTGCGGCGTGGCAATGTGTCTTAAGCCCCCAAAATTTCACGAGAGGCTGTTATTTACGATCCATATGAGAAGTCAATATGGTGAGCGACCATTCGAATGCTCTGTCTGCAAGGAAAGCTTCGCCCGGCAACACGATCGCATGCACCACGAAAGGCTACACGGTGAGAAAACCAAATCCACAAGCCGTAGCAGACCTGGGCATAATGAGCAACGGGCCTGGGGGCGCAGATTCTCTGGCGCAGACGCTCTTGCTCATTATTTTCCATACCATGTTAGCCTACATGGTCAGCGCTATGTGGGTGGTGACCCATGTTCTGTCCTTCTGTGGACGCCCCAGCCGACGACATCCTCCCACTCTCAGCCTGCCTGAGCGGCCCAGGTTGGTACGTTCCCTACCAGCGACAACGGCATAGATACACTTGATTGCTTGGAGTCTACCCCCCTCATCCGGCACTGTAACAAAGAGGGGGACTTGAGTACCATCTTTCTCGTTGGCGTACCCTCGCGTTGGGGCGTTGGTACGATGGCGCACACACCCTACGTGACACCGCCTCCAATCACGGCACCTTCCAGTACGCATGGCCCTGGCTTGGTTGCACTGCTCTCGTAAGCCGGACGCTGTGCTGGAGTGAGTGGTCGAGTATCAAGAAGGTGGTCCCAACAGTTGGCGCGCGCTCGTTGCCACAGGTCAAGGACTTCGTTAACCCGTTTGCATTGTTCCCACGACAGGTGCGAGAACGCCATGCACGGCTCAAGCCGGGTTGCAGATGTACTACTAGATCTGATGCTCTCCACAAAGGGCTTGTGGTTTGTTTTGTGAGAAATGAGACAGCGTGATCCGCAAGACCCAGTCAAGACGCAAGGCCCTTGAGCCTTTGGGCGCCAGGGAAGTTGAAACGGCCACGATGTTCTGTGAAAAGGTTTGTGGCCAACAGGATGTAGTAAAGCGAATTACACAACATCACACGCTGGCATTACTGCCACCCAAGCAGGCGAGAGGGATCGTGCTGACTGGAGGCAGCTGGCAGCTGTTTGGAACCCGCAAAGTGATCCGGAGAGTGATCAACCTTGGCGCCTGGACAGCGACGAGCGCTTTGCCGGATGGCACCGGCACCTCCTGGCACCGCGGGGGCTGTCGTGATGCCCGCTTCGGCTGATCCAGAGCTGCCGCCGCCAGGCGCTTGCCGTACAAGCGCCTGGCCCTGATACGTACGTTACTCAAACTTCTTGTTGAATCACAAGGCTTTTGGCGCGTATCCGTGTGGGTGGTCTCGCTGGGAATGATACCCTCCTTTTGGTCATCGATCGAAGCTGTCCTTGACGTGAGAGAACCTCTATCCGACGAGAGAGACACAGGTCATAGATGTGATTCGCAGTCATAATTATCTCTAGTGACGCGAGATGGGCTGGGCCATCTTGTCGATATTATCGGCGCAGGCCTCGGCACAGTAAACCTGGCACATGCCATGATCCTGTCCCGGAGCTCAGGAATCGTAATTCTATGTTCAGGATTGGGTGAAAATGAGTGCCAAAATGTCGGTTACTTCTGCAGTTAAGGGAGGACTGTCCGCAGGTAGTGCCGAGACTGGGCAAACATGCGGTATGCCGGGTCGTCGAAGGAAGCTTGCTTCCATGGGTTCCGTCCACATGTCAAGTTAATTAGGACGACGCCAAGTGACCACATATCGTGGGGTCCACACATATAATATGGCGTCCTGACTGTGGGAGCCAGACACTCTGTGGTTGCAATACACGTCGTCAGTTTTGTTTCACAGTTTTGGAGGGCACGTATGAACAAATAATACCTAGACTCATGTAGAAGGTGGAACCGCATCCATGATCCTCGGATCGGTTATCAGACGTAGCAAGACCAAAGTCTGCAAGCTTCAGACTATTTCCATGGTACGTCACCAGAATATTCTCTGGCTTGAGGTCTCGATGATAGAACCCGAGCGTATGGCAATTCTCCACGGCGTCCAGTAATTGGATGAAGATCTTCTTGCAAAGCTCGTCATTGCTGACAAACCTGCCCAACTCGGTCACGTTCTGGAACAGGTCACCTTCAGGACAATACTCCAACAACATGTAGAAGCAGTCAGTATCGTCGAGGACCTTGACCAGCGGCACGATGTTGGGATGTGCGGATGCCAAGGCATGTAGTTGGACTTCGCGTCGGTGCCAGGCGATTTGTCGATCCTGCAAGGGCTCCCCTTCGGCGCTGGACTTGCTGACGTGCTTGACAGCGCAACGCACGCCGCACCTGACATCAACGGCCAAGTGGACGACACCGTACGCTCCGATTCCCAATACCTCTGTCAGTTGGAGGTTGCCTTCGAGGTCTCTTCCTAACCTCTTGTATGAAGAGCGTCTTCTCTCGCCGGGTGCCGTTGCCAAGGTCGTCGCGGTGCTGCATGCAATGTCGGCATCGTCGAGCGAGACAGGAGGTGTAGGATACCCCAGAGGGTCAGAATGCTGCAGGTTTTCTGAAGACGCAAGTAGAGATATCCGAAGTCACCGAGAATGGCTTCCAGGCTTGGAAGCAGAGTACTTTGGACAGCGCCAATCCGAACAGCTAAATACAGCGGCGGAGTCACACAGTCTTGGTGAAGGAAGGGATGCCCATGTATCAGTCGCCGAAGTGAACTTATCTCAACTTTCTGACCCGTGCACCGAGTGGTCCAAAGCCTCCAGCGAAAGGGTGTTGCCAATGGCCTGGGGCGTTTCGGCCGCGAGTCTGTGGCTTCGTAGGAGATACATGAATACATCGGCTGTCGTCCGTGCCATCGCAAAAACTTGCGTCCCATCACTCGTGCCGGATAGTTTATTCAGCCGCCTTGGCTGGCCACACAACAGGTCAACTTCTGCTGCATGGGCATGTCGTTCGAACCAGCAGCATTAAGTGCTCCAACCAGACGGGGACATCTGGACGCGGGGGTACACACTATCGGCATACCGCCGTGCCGTTTCCCCCATGTGCATGTGTACGCCGCCCGGGCTGTCCCGCGGTTCGCTCCGCCGTGCATGCACCACAGCACCGCTTGAATCTGCGCAGTTATGAAGGGAGGCGCTCTACTGACTGCCGCGTAGCAAAAGGGAGAGGCAGCCGCCCCCCCGCGACGTCTTGCCCACATGAACCTCTCCAGCCACGAAGCTCGTTCCCATGCATCATAGCCATAAGATGTAGACACAGATGCAGTTGGCAGTTGACATGCAATCGAGGAAGAGTCATAGATATGCCCCAGCCCTTCCCGCCGGTCCCTGTGTGTCGTGGCAAGGCCTTAATCACGGCCAAGATTGCTATGAAAAGCTTAAGGGACAGGCCTGTACCAAGCCCCCTTGAGACATATACGCGTACACTGGGCCGGCGTGCGATTCCAAGGAATTTTGCAGTTCCCCCATGGGGATACGTACCATCCTCGTGCGGGTTTTCGAACTTGAAGAGCGGAAAAGCATAGTCAACAAGGACGGCAAGAATGGGTATGCATCCAGAACACACGCCTTCCGTCCAATACAGAACGCAAGAGACCATAAATTCGTGAGATAAGGTATACATTTCTATTCGGTGGGAAGCCGCGCACCAAAGAGCGGAGTGCGGGCGCGAGAGCTCGTTCCCGTCTATGTTGAGAGTGAAATAGACATGAAAAGCTTTGAAGCATGATTCCCTGCCGCACCTTACAGAGCAAACACCTGGAATGCGACCATGGCGATCAGGCCGCTCAGGCTGATGGCCAGTGTGGAGGCGCCGGCTTGGACGGGGTTGCTGGGCACGGCCGAGAGGCCGCCGGGGGTGGAGAGGGGAACCGCGGTGGTGGCCCAGCTCAGTGTGGGCAAGGCCACGCCGGACGAGACGCCGGGGCAGCCGGGGCCGGAGCAGCTCGGCTTGGGCGTCACGCCGGTGGTCTGATTGGCGGAAATGGTGACCGTCTCGGTGATGGTGGACGTGGTGGAGGTGCTTTCCACCGGGGGCGGGTTGACGCCGCCGGGCACGCTGGGAGTGCGCTGCGGCACCTTGCCTCTCTCCGTCTCCGTGACGGGGCAGATAGTCGTGTACCACGGGATGGTCTCGGTGGTGACACGGCCGAGGCAGTTGGTGACCTGGGGCGGGCAGGCCGTCGCGGTGTGGACCTTGGTGGTGTAGACGGTGCTCGTGGTCCACGCCGCCGAGGTCTTGGTCTGAGACGGCTTGGGCAGCTTGGGCGTCTCCGTGATGGGGCAGACGGTGGTGTAGAGCGGGATCGTCTCAGTCGTGACATAGCCGCCGGTGGGACAGTTGGTCACGTAGGGAAGACACTTGGTCACGGTGTGCACCGACGTGGTGTAGACCGTGCTCGTCGTCATGGAGACAGTGCCCGAGGTGATGGTCGAGTTGGACCACTTGGTCGCGCTGGACACGATGCTGGTCACCGGCGTGGAGGTCGGGACGGAAGGAGAAGTGGTAACGTCCGCGGTGATGACGGAGGTGGCCTTGGCGGTGCTGGAGGTGGCCTTGGTAGAGCTGCTAGACGACGCCTTGGTGCTGCTAGAGCTGGACTCGGTGGCGCTGCGAACAGTGGTGGAGCTGGCCACAGAAATGCTGCTGGCGGTCGAGATAAGCTTGGAGGTGCTGCTGGTGGTCGAGCTAGGCGTCGTGGAGCTGCTGGCTGTCGTCGAGCTGGCCTTGGAGATGCTGCTCACGGAGGTGCTGCTGGTCAAGCTGGACGTGGTGGAGCTGGCCTTGGTCGTGCTGCTGGTAGTCGTCGAGCTACTCTTGGTGGTCGAGCTAGACGAAGTCTTGGTAGACGAGACGGTCGTGCTGGTGGTCGTGGGAACAGGTCCGCAGCCGTACTTGAGAGCTTCGGCAACGTGCTGGCTGTAGTCCTTGCCCCCGATGATATTGGCGGCCGCGGTATCCAGATCCCAAATTGAGATACCACCCCAGTGCGGCGTTCTGGTGCTGTACTTGCACACCAGGTCCTTAACTTGGTCAGGCGTTATGTAACCAGAAGTAGCGGAGTCCGACGTCGGGCCGCCAGGAAGGCCGACATAGAGCTTCGCAGTTTGGCTCTTTCTGCTCTTCGCCATAAAGGTGACCCATTCGTCAAGGTTGAACTTATCGCCTTTCCCATCGGTGACGTAGTCACAGACGGGGTTGTTGTAGAACTGAATAAAGAGCGCGTCCAAAGATGTCTCCTTGAGGATATCCATCATATCGTTAGGGGTCGTGGACAAGGGGCATTGCGGGGCAGCGGTGATAATGAGAGACTTGTCCAGGGTTCGAAGCTTGTTAATCATAGCGATGTAGGGCTTGTTATCTATACGTATACAGTTTAGCATCCGGAATGACCATGAGTGATCTAGTTTACCCTACCGAGGTCGATTTCAAGATCAAAGTCGAAGCCGTCAACTGCCACGTGCTGGTTGTCGGAGTCGAAGGGCCGGGCGACATTGGCCGCCGGGTTGTAGGGACCAAAGATCTGGTACACTTTCTCGGCAAACTGTTCGCCCTTGGTTGTTGACGAGACCCTGTAATTGTTCTTGAAACTGTACATGCCACCGATACTGAGAATGACCTTGACACCTTTGGACTGGCAATATGGGATATCGGTCTTCAGGCTCTGGCAATGGCTGTAAAGAGGCGAAGCGACGTGGTTCGCGTCCGTAAAGGCCTCTGCCCAGCAGTGTGAGGAAAAGTTGATACCGGGATATTCGAGTGTGGACGGGTCATGCTCAGGGGCCGAGTTGATGAAGCCGAGGGTAATAGAGCTGATTCCACCATCACAGTAGGCTCGCAGTGCGTGGTTCGACTTTTGACCCTACGACTGCGTTAACGTGGACCCTCAGTATATCCTCAATCAACAGGATGGCTTACCCAGTAACCATTGAGCGCACCCAATGCGCCAATACTCGCCCCAGCTAGGCCACGTACAGAGAGAGCCATGATGGCGAATGGCTCGCCAAGATGGTCAAACAAAGTTTGGAAGCTGGCGCAGCCGAAACGAGTGTAGTCACGACAATGAGGTAAAGGAATGGACGCAACACAAAAGTTGCAGGCTGTAGCCGAGATGTTTGGCCGTGGCTGGACAGAGAGGCGTACTTCATGTAGAAAAGGGCAGCATGCGCTACAGCGCGTCCGACCTTAGGAGCTCGAATCACTTCCGCATGTCGGGTCGCGATGGGGCTTCGTGGAGTATGCATGTGTTGTCTGCCCAACCGGGAAAGTGGGCCATAGTCATGGTCTAATAACGCCCCCATCGTGGCCTTGTTTGATGCAGTACAAGCGGAACGAATCGAACAAAAAGCCCATGCTTGAGTCACCAACTAAACGAGTATAAGCAGGAGACGTCGGTAGTAACGCCCCGCGGTTCAGTTGGAAGCGCGCTTGGCGGCCGGCGCCGCAAATGCGGCCACAGAAGCGGTCACAATATGACCCACCTGAAATCCCACTATCGAGCGGTGCAGTAGGAGTGTAACAGCGCAATCTCGGCGCTTCCTCTATGTTATATAGACTGTAAGTAGTCGGGCAGCGGCCGAGTGCTGGAACAGTGTCTGCACATGCTGCCGGGGTGTGGGCTTGTTGGCACTTCAGGTGCCTTGAAATCCACACCGGATGCTACGCTTGAGCCCCATTCCTTGACTCACGGTGCACAGTCTGGGCTTCGGTAGTGTCAACCCAATCAACTCTGGCAACCTTACAGTCGCAACTTCATCATGCTCGGCCCACATTTTCCGCCGATTGGAACACGGAGTTCGCGTGGAGAGCTAGCGTCCAAAAGGCACACGGCGTTATTCAGTCTGTTACCTCAAGCCGCATCAGAAATGTCTCCGACCCCAATGCCCATTACACCTTCTGCAATCCACCTGCTACTCCCACGGCAAGTAGCTGCTGTGGTAATTGTTTGCCACCAGAGACGAGGCGCCTTGCTGCGGATGGTTCATGCCAGTGGCCCAAAGGGGGCCACTGAACTGATGGGCATCAGAGCTACAGTCCAATGCCCAATGCTTGGTCAACTCCCCGGGGCGGTCCACCAGGTCCTCATCATGAAATAACAGCTCTTACGGCAGATCGTGCCCGCTGCGAGAATCGAGCCTCAACAGGAGCTCGTACAAAGACGCGTTCGTAAAAGCGGCGCAATAGCGGTGTAATCACGCAACCAGATTCTCAACTTGCCGGAAAGTCCTCCAGGCGTGAAGCGTTGCTTGGGGACCCACCTCGCCAAAAACCATTGTCGACACAAGACATGTTCCCTCACACACCTTATGTATGAAGCAGATCCCATCTCCACAATCTTCGATCGTCTTCCCGTCGGCTCTGTCCTCCTCGGTCGAACGGAATTTATTTCCGTTCGGCCTCCATGGGAGTGATGGTCTTGACAGTTGGACTGCTGGCCAGAGACTGATGTACCATTTCCGGCTGCAAAAGCACTGCTTGGGTGGAGGGTCGCTGGCGTGGTGGATGACTCCGTGGGTGCCTCGCGTTTTAGAAAGGTAGAAAGAAGTATAAAGCCGAGGTTGAGGAGAAACAGGAGCTTTGGGCCTTTATGCATCATGCGAGGCGGCTCGACCACTTTGGATGTCTGTCCAATCTTCTGGACGTCCAGGTGTGGCTGACAACGCCAACACATTCCGCGTCATCGCTCTGCTTTGATTCACTCCCTCGTGTAAAGAGACGACAGTTGGGAGAAGCGCTCGCGCCCGGGCTGGTGACGACATTCGCTGAAGAGCCCTGTCGCATGGCATTGATATATAGACAGTTCCTGAGCAGTAGACCCCCCTCTCTATCGACAACGAAATACCGTTGGTTTTGACTGTAGCGATTGATGTAAAATCGGTATCTATATCGAGTTAATTAAGACTGGCTTTTGAGACAGAGGGGCAGAAGCTAGGTTGCGTGCATGTACGTTCACCACACAGGGGGCAGTGCTCTGGTCTACGTGAATGAGGGGCTTCGTATTGCCAAACCCAGCCTTGCACAGTCGAGATCCCAGAGCGGTGCAGATTCTGTAAACCGTGGTGCCGTCTTCCGTCCAATATTTTATAGCTGGAATTATACTCTGCTATTACCACGCAAAAGCGCTGGTCAGGGACCCTGTTCTTCTCAGCGAGTTTCCAACCTCGACCAAATGGCGCTCAT
This sequence comes from Purpureocillium lilacinum, assembly GCF_001653265.1. Taxonomy (NCBI): domain Eukaryota; kingdom Fungi; phylum Ascomycota; class Sordariomycetes; order Hypocreales; family Ophiocordycipitaceae; genus Purpureocillium; species Purpureocillium lilacinum. The sequence continues at coordinate 13,915 of NW_017264083.1, forward strand.
TCGTGACAACCTTGCCCAATGAGGCAATCTATATGGAACGATGAACCTTCGATATACTTGGTACTCGTAGTCTCCCCGATTGTGATGTTCACATCATACACCCAGACGTCTAGCTGCCTCAAGCCCCCATACATCGAGAAGATTCCCGCCCTAAGGGTACCCGGACCGGGAGCAATTAGCGGGTTGATGGTGATACTTTTATTGAATGGCCCATTGGGAATGTCTAGTAGGTACAATCATTAGTATGTACTGGAATGGAGACTCTGACCAACCCACCCGTGAGCGCGATATATGCTTGGTCTATGCCAATGTTGTTTCGCTGAAGTTGCGAGCCAGGGTCGAATCCGATAACCATCGCTATGTCATACTGGCCTGGTGAATCATTATTCACAATTGTCATGTCCACTGCGTCGCCAGGCTTGATAACTTCGGGCACTGCAATTGACTGGACCGACGCATGAGCTGACACGAAAAGAAGCGGCAAAGCTGCCGCAAAGGTCCACATGATGTACGGACTGTAATAGTGAGCTTGAAAGAAGAGTCACGTCAAATTGTTGAAAACAAGAGAAGTGTTGACGCGCAGGAAAAGGGTTGCCGTCTAAGGGCTTTTATAGCCTTTCCCTATATCAAGTCGTTACCAGCCTTCGTCATCATGCATTAGTGAGCCCAGGGCTTTTGCAATGGCTCCTTACTTTCATTCGCTTGTGACGAACTTTTAAAGGCTCCGCTAGATGGAAAATCGTACTTGACAGGAGCGTAGCATTTTCGCGGCTGACACTGCGCGTAACTCCAAAGGTATATTGCGTGTAGGAAAGATCCATAGACGAGTCATGCAATAGGAGATTCGTTGTGAGATAATGAAAGGCTACGGGGCTATGAAAATACCGCAAGTTCCAATCGTGCCGCAAGGTCTTTCAGTTGCTTCTGTCCCGCGCACAGTAACATTGTAGGTGGCACCTGACGATCACTTGCAGGTCCTTTCAAGGATTTTTAGACCACCAGACGGTTTATTGCGGGTCAAGAGCTCGTTTGTTACTTTGGATACAACATGACGGCCTCGGTCGAGAGCAGGAACAGAATTGCAGCAAACATGTGATCCTCCACAGCGAAATGTTGCATGTTGAACACGGCTGCCTGTCAAATACACAAACCAATGACATGGATTGGAGCGACTCAACTACGTGGAGGAAATGAAGTTCTGACTACCACCGAGGTAAATAGCCAGTGGACCAACGAGCGTGTGTTCGGCGACTTGAGCGCCGCACCCTCGCTGCCCTAGTGCCATTGACACCGAAGTTGAACACTTTTGATCGGGGGTTTCCGGTGATATATCATTGAGATAAAGCCTCTAAATGAAATGTATTCCACTCGCGTGGCTGGCAAGCACCGGGCTGCCAATCATTTCACAATTGATTTACTGTGGCACTCTCAAGTGCAGGTTTGCATGCTCGCGATATGAACAATGGATGCCAGAAAGTTACGCAAAGTAAGAAAGAAGCGTTGGCAGGTCTAGCAATTCAAACGCAGATGTGAAAGTACGTCAAGACGTCTCGCCATCGTGCCGTGATTCTTGAGGAGCCGGTAAATTCGCCGATTGGTTTCTTTCGCCTGCACCCCCGAGTATGGCGGGCTTTCATAAACCCTGTCGTCGCCTCGACAGTTCACTTTAGTGAGCACAATCCCAAGCAAGTATCTCGAAATATGACGCAACAAGGCTCCTTGGCTGAGGACGCTTCAAAATACAAATTGTCGAAGCGCACAAGGTCAGTTTCAGCAGCTTCCCAGTGCCCATGAGCGATTTCGCGTGCTTCACCCGCTATGTGCCTACACATACAAAGACATTTGCTTGCAGACCAGAGCAATCTGTCCTGACAGCAGGATTCCATAGATAGAAGTTCTCAACGGTAATACCTTTGTCGTGGGCAATATCATAGCATCCATCTCCTGTTTGTACCTTATAGAAAATCTTGCAGCCTTTGACCATACCTTCTTGTATAGGTGTTGGTGTAGCAGCAGCGGTGGCAGGCGTCGTAGGAGTCGTTGTTTGGCTTGACTGAGCGCTGATACAGACATAGTAGCCTGGCTGCAGCGCTGAGCAGCCAGATCCCACGGCAGGGTTCCATGAGTAGAACTGACTCAGTTCGATTTTGGCATCGTTAGCGATCTTCCAGCATCCGTCTCCTGGTTGGACTTTGTAGAATCCATCACAATGGCTTGTCATCCCGTCTTGGGTGGGAGTTGGCGTCGTAATGCCGCCTTTAGGCACAGTGCTGGTAAAAGTGGGCGAGACAGTACCCGTTGAAGCGCCAATACAGACATACACATCGGCTTGAAGGCCAGTACAATCTGCGCGTACAGCTGGATTCCAGGCATAGAAGGAGGATAGCGGAACATTGTTGCTGTTGGCGATGTCGTAGCAACTATCACCCTGTTGGACCTTGTAGAATCGGGTGCATGAGGAGGAGATGCCTGTCTGTATTGGGGATGGCGTGACAACATTGCTTCCAGTGCTCGTTGCCGTAACCGATATGGTAGTATCGTCTTCGTCATCCTCCGGCGGGTACTGGGGGTTTGAGACACAGTAATATGTACCCAGTATAAGTTTTGCACACTCTTTTCCAACGGAAGGATTTAGGGCGTAAAATTCTTCATGTGTTAGATGATAGAGATTGCAGAACCACTCGCAGGAAGAGAATTTTCTGGCGGCGACCCAGGATTTACAGTCGGCAGCTTCTCCAGCCGCGCGTGGACTCGGAGGAACCGTGGATCCTGTTGGAACTATGGAAAACAATATATCAGTAACGAGAAAGTGTTCAGGTCTGAGGCAAGAAAACTCACCAGCTGTAGGTGATACTAATGCCACACAATACGAGCTATTAGCCGCTACAGTGCAAGGATAGTTGTAGTCCGCAGTCGTAGTGCTTGTCGCAAAAGGATTGATTGACGCGACTTGGACTGCCAATGCTGAGGCTGTGGCGCTTGTTGTAGTTTTGTTAACTTTTCCAAGTGACGGGTTCCATAAGATTAGTTCCTAATCGTCTATTAGGCCCGCTTTACATGCAACACGTATGATCGCCGCCGAGTCAAGGAGATAAAGACATACCTCCGGTGTGACACCATAAGCAAATGCCAAGTTCCAACAATCCGCTGCGAGATTGTCCGTCAGGTTCTGAACTACAAAATAACTACCAGGTTGTAAGTCAGGAGAAACATGATTCAGTGATGGTTCCAGACTCACGAATAACAATCCAAGCGAGTCTTATTCGCAAGAGGAATCACCTCGGCGCTGGAAGTCAAATTTTCAAACGGTTTGCCCGCATAGGGGATCGCCGTCGCGGGTGTCTGGATAAAAGGCTTGGTCGCTGGCGCGCCATATCCCGGATACGTGGAGATGTACCCGACTGGCTTGACGCAGTAATATACATCCTTTTGTAAGTTGGTGCAGTTTGTCCGGAGGTCGGTGTTCAGGAAAAGACTTTCATCTAGATCAGCCATCCGCTATTGGCGGCTACCCATTCCATTGTGCTCACAAGTCTTTCAGGGTAATATCAAATTCTAGCGTAACGGCAGCGCAAGTGTCACCAGCTAGGATCTTGTAGTATTGTGCACAAGTAGACGCCGTACCCGCCAATGTTGGGGAAGGAACCAAGCTACATGGGGTCGTTAGATTCGCTGCTGTCGGTTTTCGTTGGAAATTGAACTCGAAAAACTCACGCCGTAGTTGTTGCAATACTCGTTTGGCCATGCGTGTTGGAAGAGATAATATAGCTACCGTTTGCAACGGGATTGCTGATACAGAGGTGGCCACCATCGAGAGCATTCAGATTACTTTGAACGTCGTTAGCTCTGTCTAGCCACTGACTTCCGTACACATACGAGCATTGCGGATTCAAACTGGGGTTCCAGGATAAGAGCTGCGCGTATGTAACTTTACTCTTGCTGCAGATGGCCAAGCATGTGTCATTGGACAAAACATTGTACTGGCGGCAGACCGGCGCAATGTTGCTGGCTGGCCCTGCAACGTCCCTTTTAGAAACGGTCGGCCATCGTAAGGCTAGAAGGGCGATGAGAAATGATTTCATCATAGCTGTCGCACCAGCTTTGCAGAGACTGAAGATTGAGATCAAGCCGGTGAGAGGCCGCGAATATAACGCGATGTCTCCAAGCGTCTTCCAGACAAGCACATGGCACGCATGGGGCGTGTGCTGAAGACTACAAAAACAGGCAAGGCCACCCGATGCAACATCCGATGGGGGAGTGATCCTGCAAATTGTCGAACCTCGGTCCTTTCATCGGCCGTCTCGGGAATGGACCGAGTGCTACATACATGACTCGACGATTACATGCAGTCTGTCTGCCCTGCATTAGCGACAAGCCAGGCTCATTTCTGCCACAGTTGAATCCCTGCTCCTTCGGCACAACCCGTGCCGACCCCTGAGTTAGCGCCCGCGTTAGTGCAGATCTTCAGGGTATTCCCGCCTGGAATGACGACCGAGATGGATTACAAAAAACAGCGCAAACGATCCAGTCCACCATCACTTTATCCGAGCAAGGCCGAAGGAGACGCCCCAGCCCGAGGTCCTCCCTGGCCAAATTTGTGACCTTCAAGGGACACTGCAGCTGCCGGTTATCAACAACCCGAGGTCTATGAGGTGCCCAACAGTCTCGGGTCTTGCCCATGTCTCATTACTTCCATATTATTTATGTCCGCGCGCCCATGAAGTCGAATACACCCAGTGCCGGATAGGACCTTTCACATTCCCAAATTTCAACATGACGAACTTTCAGGGATGGCGAACGCCCTCCTCGATTTTTCTACTCTGTTTTGCCTTTCTTTGTCTATTCGGTACTCAGCACGGTCCAATGCCAGTCGGCGCCCATTCTCATGGCCACTCTCATCGACATTTGGTACACCGTGGCAGTGAGAAGCAGAGTGGCGTATCTACGGCGCTATCACTTCGCGACTCTCCTCTAACGGCTGGTGTAGGGGGCCAAGGCGACTATACATGCGGTCCTGATAGACCGTGTTATAACGGCGCATGCTGTGGCGAAGGGGGTTGGTGTGGTTACAGCCCGAAGTATTGCGGTACTGGTTGCCAGTCCAACTGTGATGCTAAGGCTGAATGCGGCGAATATGCGGCAACAGTTGGTGCATCTTGTCCCCTGAACGTGTGCTGTTCGGAGTTCGGCTTTTGTGGTACCACTTCAGAATTCTGCAATGCTGGTTGTCAATCCAATTGCAAGCAACCAAAACCGTCAGGGCCTCCTTCGAACGTCCAGAAAAGGGTTATTGGTTATTGGGAGGCATGGAATATGCAGCATCCTTGCGGTAACATGAACATTGGCCAAATTCCAGTGAACATGCTTACACACCTCAACGTCGCTTTCGCGTACATTACCCAGGATTTCGCCATCACAAACATGGATGGAGTTTCATTGGAGACATACAGGAACATTGGCAACCTCAAGTCAAGAAACCCTAATCTGAAAATCGTCATCTCCCTTGGTGGCTGGGCATTCAGCGACCCGGGGTCGTGGCGCAATGTATTTCCAACCATGGTTTCTTCCAAAGAAAATCGCGCTGCGTTCATCCAAAATTTGCTGGGCTTTCTTTCAGAGTACGGCTATGACGGCGTTGGTGAGCTTGCCAGACCGCTACTCATTCCATGATCAGAGACTAACACGCGTTCAGATTTGGGTAAGCAAGGCGATTGCGGTGCCAAATACTGATCCAACCAAGGCTTTACTCAGACTCTCGAGGCACAGAGAGGCAGAGTTGTGTGATCATGCTAACTGGTTGCCAGATTGGGAATACCCTGGCGCTGAAGACCGTGGGGGTTCTAAGACCGACGCGAATAACTACGTGGCTCTTCTCAAGGAGCTGCGAGAGGCTATTAATCGCAGTGGTCGTAGTTACATTGTGACTTTCACGGCTCCAACTTCTTATTGGTATCTCCGTAACTTCGACATCAAGGGTATGGAGCCTTACGTGGACTGGATTAATGTCATGTCATATGATCTGCATGGTGTCTGGGACAAATCTAATCCTATTGGAAACCATGTTCTCGCCCACACCAATTTGACAGAGATCAGCTTGGCATTTGATCTGGTTGGTTGCTCCCATGCCAGAAAACCTGTTTATATAACGTAACCGGTATTAACGTTGACTAGTTTTGGAGAGCGGAAGTTGCACCATCGAACCTAGTACTGGGCCTTGCATTTTACGGAAGAACATTTAAACTTGAGTCTTCGGCTTGCTGGAGGCCAGGATGCCTATTCAGTGGCCCAGGTGACGCTGGGCAATGCACCGGCACACCCGGCATTCTCTCGTATCGAGGTAAAGCACGCAGAACGCTATGAATTATTACAGACAAGGATCTTACAAGGTAATACAGAAATACAAGACCTTCTCCGCAAAACCGGAGCGGACTCGTATTTGGACGAAGAGGCTGCCGTCAGATATCTTGTGTATGGCGAAGGCAGCTGGATCTCGTGAGTTTAGTGGTATGGAGGTGCAAATGAAGGCTAATGGTCTCTTAGCTTTGACGACGACGTTACCTTCCAGGCAAAGATAGACTGGGCTAACGAACTCGGGCTCTCTGGGCTTATGATTTGGGCCGTGGATCTCGACGACAGCAAACTCACAGCACTGCGGGCTGTGACGAATTCAGAAGCGCAAGATGAAATACCATTCTCTCTTGTCGACCTCAAATACCTTTTTCCGAAGGAGGATCTCCCTGCACCGGACACAAAGCCTAGCTATGGCCTCATCACGTTCGGCAGTGCCGGGGACATGAGTGATCCCAGCCCAGGGTCAGGTCCATTCGGCTTTTTGCTGATTGCGAGCGACTCACACGCGATTACAAGTCTACGTCGTAGAGCCGGTGAGTCTGAACCGCTCACTTTTCTCGACTGTCCGTCAGAAGTGCAGAATCAACCGAAAACCAAGGTTCAGAAAGCAAGAGTCGCTTGTTTTAGCCAGAACCTTAAAGGATGCTTTGGCATCGTGGAAAATGGCGTCAAAGGAACAATCGTTGAAATGCCAGATAATGTGGGTTCTATTTCATTCCGTTCTCTGCTTTGGGTGCTTCTGCTGACTGGATTGCAGTGCGGGAAAAATTCGTTTGCCCGGGCGATCTCCTTGGAGCTCTCTGCGGACCAGTATATCCCGGCGGAATATTCAGCACAAGGTTTGACTTCGGCTGTCTACGACTTTACATTTGATCGGAATCTAGGACTTATGAGACGGGATACAAACAACACCCGAATTCGATTGGACTACTCCAACGCTCAGAATTATTGGGATGCCATTGTCGACTCGCCTGGAATCCAATCACGCCATGTGGGAACACTGGAAGAGCGTTTCTTTGCTCCTGACAAGGCAGAATGGACGAAAAAGGGTTTAGACTTCGAGTTCGACACCAGCAATGGCGAGACGATCCAAAAAGATATAGGCACCCCGCTCTTTTGGCAAACGGTAGATGACTGCGACGTCTCGGGTTCCGAGTTTAGCGAGGGCGTTGGCGTCTATGTCGACGGAACCATTGACGCAAAACTCTTTTACGGTTTCTCTTTGATTGTTCGTGCGCTTTCTCCAGAAGCGCTCAACAACTAGAATGAGCAAAATGAGCGCATTTCCGGACACTGCTAACTCTTATCAGGCGAATCTCCGAGATCGTGAACTGGGAGGATACGAGTTGGACGTAACTGAGGCCCACGGTTTCCTCAAAACGACTGGCCAAACAGACCTAACATACGGCATTGGAGGCGTTGGTAACATTGACATCTCCCGCGCGGGCAAGGGCAATCCAGCTTTCTACGAGCAACCAGAGGTACATGTCGGCGGTATGGGTCAGATCTCACCTGGAGCCTCGGTTTGGGTCACGCCGTACTACAAAGTGATCTATCAACTGGCCACCATCAATGGATCAACCGGTGGTCCCAGTCTACAAACAGGAGCGGCTCAATTTAATGGCCGAATGAGCTCCCGCGTCATTACCGATCTCGGAAACTTCCAAGTCAATTTCCCGACGGACAAGGAACCACCGCAGGAAATGTATAATGATAAGCGCCACAAAAATCGAATCGCCATACCTGGCGATAACGTCCTGTACGGAAGCTCTGCTGTCGGGGGGCAAGTGGCAATCGGTACATTTGTCAATTTCGGCCTTAAGATCGACATCTCGTTCTTTGGTGTGCCAGTACCAGATCCCAAAGTAAGTTTGCTTTTCTCTCCCGGTTAATTGTCTAATTGATTTCATTTAGCTTGAGGTTATCTATAATACTATGGGGAAATTTGCATTTTATCCTGGTGATGGTGAGCACGGCGAGGTCTGTGCCGACTACGATATCATGCAAGTTCCACCACCGAGCACCGACTGCGTCTAACTGTAGCACGATTTAACTGACCGCGCAATAAAGCACCGATATTTCCCAATCAATAGAAAATGCGTTAGTCTTTGCAACGCCGTTATTGCAATCTACTTTCCCCATTGTTCCCTCTCATAAAGTTTCGGGACAGTGGCGCTGACGTGTCGTCGATTTCATAGAGACGTCCTTGGATGGGAACAGCCGACTTACTGGCCAACACTTGCGGCTGACGAGGTGGGTACTTTCTAATCCTTCTTGTTATTTCAGCTTACATGAAATAGCAAGTCCCAAGTGACGGGAAGGTTTGCTATAAAGCCTCTAAGAACCCCGCCAAAAGAAGTTCGGGTCTGAGCCGCCAAAATCACCACGGATACAGCGACAGCATTTTCAATGACACATCACCCACAAATTCTGTCAAGGCTGGACCATTTCGTGACAGACTCGAATCTCGGCAAACCGATGGGTCTCCAGTATTCCCCGGCTGGGGTTACGATATAGACAAGGCCGTGCAGCCCAGCACCTACTTTGGTACAGGAAATGGCCTCGGTGCTTTTGACGGCCTCAATCCGAAGTTCTCATGTAGTGACTGCATCGGATGCGATTTGCAACAACCGCATCCTTGCTGCGGTTGCGTCTGCATGGACTGTCGTTGGGGCACCAGCGACATCCCAGGTGGAACTCTCCACACTGGTTGGCCGGGTTCAGCTTTGATGTCGAAAAGACAAGAGATCGACGCCGTCGAGCATTTGCACAACGATTCACTGAACCATCTCTTTCACCGCGGGCCGGGCGTGGCCACCATGTCGCCCAAGAAGCTGAGAGTTTGCGAGGTAGATTATGAGCCTCATTCCCCATATAGATACCCATCCTTCCCGCAGGATGCGAGCTGGCCCTGGGAAAATATCCAAAGGAACAAGTGGGACCCCATATCTCGTTATTGGGGTAACTCGTCCTCCGCCTGCCAAAATTGGGGTGTTAGCAACTCAAACCCCGCCGACACCCGTTTTGTTCAAGACTCTTTAGGTGTCGTTCATCAAGTTCGCGCCGATTATGAAAGTGAGTGGCATAGCAATAGTGATGACAGCCTGAACAGATTACTTACGTGAATCTTCCAGCTGAACACGTCTTCGAAGGCCAGTTGATATCTGACTTCTTCGACAAATGGCTTGATGAAGGCGCAATCCGCAATCAAAGACCAATACCCTCGAATAAATCGCCCAAAATTCCCTGTTCCTGGAGCGAGACATGGGTTACAGACGTCGGGTCACCGGCATGGCCCTGGCAGTTACGAGGCAGGAATGAGCCCACGCTAATAGCGGTACTGGCGGCCGAACTAGGCTGCCTGGACAAACTGGATCGGCTTTCTATTCTTTTGAAAAGACCAAACATGAAGAAGGGTAATGTATGTACAGTTGTGTCCCAGTTACGGAGAGAATTCTGCTAAGGGGCCATTTTTAGCTGTTTACCGGCATTAATACAGTCGACCCAGCAATGTATAGCACGATGAATGAGGATGAGCAACTTCAAGAAGTCAAGGAGTTAGGTGAGAGAGAGCAACTGTGCCTCACGTTCATCTTAACATAACTGGCGGGCACCCACTAAAACTGCGAATAGGGTTGATTTTCAACTATATGAACTCCCAGGCAATCTGGGACAAATTTTGTCTCTCTTACGAAGGCATTTATGATAGACTTGGCGAGTTTGACACCTGGTACTCACTGCATGGTCAAGGAGTAGCGGTTCCGAGTCTGCAAAGCGAATGGAAGAAATACATTCGTGTTGTTCTAGACTCGGCGGTCCTACGATCGCGAGCAGAGTTTGACCTAATGTATTCGAACAGGCGGTATGCGCGTCAATCACCTCTCCACGATGTACACGAGCTTACATGTTATCACAGAAACTCATTCCTCCTCAGCGGACTTTACTATAGAGGGATATGGTTTTACAACTATTATTGGAACAGACGTTCCATTAGAATATCCCGACAGTGCCAGCACATGGATGCTTCCGTTGTGTGAGCCTATTAATAAAGGGGAACGGTATTTAGGGTTCATCTTTGTGCATTTACAGTGAAACCTGCCTTCCATGTAAGGACAGAGCAAAAATGAATGACTTGCCCGGCGATTTACGTATGAATAGACTTGACCAATGACACGAGTCCCACGGTGCTCTAGTTGGAGGAACGAATGTCAATAGTCAGTCAAGACGCCGAGCATTACTCACGGCTCACTACGACGCTTCACATTGGCATTGCATGCTCCGTCAACAAAGTCATGATAATGTACATCCGCATTCTCATCCCTGACGACGATGCATGTCTGGAGGTCCGCATCCCGCAACTGACAGGCGTTATCTTATCACAAGCTCGCACATATCTACCAGTTCTATCATTCACCGCAGATGGTAGAGACGCTGCTTCTGCATTGTAAGATATGCATTCCAATGCCTCAGTCTGTTCTAATGCCTAGCTGAGGCATCGGAATAACAACCAGCTTAAAATCGAGAGGAAACAGACACAGCCTGATATTGAAAGTTGCCGGGCAGAACGTGTGGAGTTATGACGATGTTGAGCGAGCGACTGACTCTCCTGTATGACCTGCTCGGACGGGAACCCGAGATCTTCCCGAGCATAATCCTGCGTCATGTTTTTATCCAGGTCCTTGTAGATGCCCAAGCGCCGATAATCTTCGGATGATACCCATGGCCGTTCATAGGCTGGTTCGAAGGCATCCCGAAGCGTTCCGTAGCCCAAACGCACGGTATCTGCAGAGTCATTGTCGGAACCAAAAGGATTTTCGCCCTCGCCGTATAGGAAATCCGTGACTTCCGATTCAAGCCAGTGGGCTCTCGCCAAAGCGGGAAGCCCTGACATAACGTGGGTTGCGATCCTCACCTTCGGTGGATTCTCCCAAGACTGCCATCCCAGCGTGTCACGCATGTCTCGAAGAAGATCACGATGATTGCCGCGTCCATGCAGGAAATGTAAAAATCCAAGCTCAACGGACTTGATACTCACTGGTAACGCCGCAAGAAGGCTTCTCAAATCGGATTGCTCGACGAGGAAATTCCAGAGCCCAAAGTGCTCTAACCGTTTTAATTGGTTTACCGGGAAAATGATTTGCAACGGTAGGAGCTGAACTTCGTCATCGAGCCAGGGATCGCTCTCGATGTCTGTAGCCAACGTAAGGCTTTTCAAGTCGACGGCGCATGTGAGAGCGTCACGCAAGAGCCCACTGCGAAATGCTGACCAGTTCAAGCTCTTTTGCCCACCCACAAGCAAAGAGAGACTAAGACGACTGAACCCGGGGCGACGGATAATGGAGACTAGATGGCTATAGTCTTCACACCATTGATCGAAAATGCGGCAGTTCAACCCGGTGGGTAACGCATGTGCGTCAACAAGAAGCTCCGATACATTATGATCGTGTTGCTGCTCCGAAAGAATTCGAGTGACTCCAGAGAAGCCGCGCCACTGGGCTCTCACTTTAGCAGAGTCAAAGCCATTGCTGGTGTCATTTTCGATCCATGGAAGAGCCTCGACCTCGCTCGCGTCGATATGTTCCGCCGTGGGCCATCCACGCGGGATGGGGTAATTGAAACCGTCAGGGAATGCCCGAATCATCGGCGTCGGGTAGAGTGGATTGAAAAGGAAACCGTGCGCTGCTGGTGTGACTGTGACTCTCCGTAACGATGGAAAGCGCGGCAACGCGTAACGAAAGGCTGTCATGTCGGTTCCAGCCCGGAGTATCTCGTTTTGTTGCCTTACGAGCTGCTGATAATAGGCCCATGACGCCATCAGTGGCATTTCTGCATCACATTGACGCTGCCTTGTAGTATGGTCAAGACGAGCTGCATCATGACCTTTGCGAGTTTTGAGCGTGCGTATATTTTCCTCACGACACCTCGCAAACCATTGTAAATTGTCATCAACCACCGCCGGAAGGTCCCAGTCTGGGTACCACTTCAACTGTTCCTCCTTCCGGGTGCGAAGGTCCACAGTATGGTGCTGTTCCTGCTCTGAAGCTCGTCCAGACTCAGTTGCGGATCGCAGCAGACGTGCATCATCGTAGATAATCTCGACAACATTTGCCCGAAACGTTTCGTGGTTTGCGATGGCGAGAAAGACTTCAACGTTGCGCGGATTTGGTGAGAGGAAAACCCGATGGATACGCAAAGACACCCTCGCGCCGAAAAAGCGACTGGCCAATCGTAATCTCTTGAGCTCGCAATTCGACAATAAATTCGTTATAAGGAGCAAAACTTCAGCAGGCAGCTGCTCGATTGAGGCTGGTGACGGAATGGCCATGCTTGCTACCTGCGGGGCCTTATGAAGTAAAGACCAGAGCGTCTGAAACCGTGAGACAGTCCGCCTGCTAAATATACAGGTACATGGCACGCTAGTGCTGTACGCGAATTGAGCGTACCATGGTTAGTCAGCTGAGGTGGCCGTATGCAAAAAGCGGGCGGTTTGGATACAACGATATGCCCGGCCTAGCTAACTGAGATTAGGTTGGGGGCCCAACCCCTCGCCCATAATGCATCACTCACAATTGAATAATGGGAGATACATCATATTTTGGGAATGTAATGTAATGTACTTTATTTACGCCCGGAGGGGTCATCCCTAAAGGGCCATAACGAGGGACTATTTGCTCATTCTGCCATAAAAGCCGTACACCTAAAGCCCAACAATTGTTTCCTTCCTTGACCCCTGCAGCCTCATTCCGCGAACTGGCAGTCCTGCCCCGAGGTCATTCCCCCGGGGTGCCCAGCGTCCCATCCTCGGCAGCTGGAGCTCGGTCGGTCAGTGCGAGGCTGCGCGGCTAAGATGTTACGCGCTGACCGCAGTCTACTAGTCCAATTTGTCGCAGGCTCGCCTGTTCCTGTTCATCAGTCTCATATCAGTCTGCCTCTAGCCTTCCTGTTGCCATTGCAAATTTAATCGTCGTTCGGACGGCAGCCATGTCGGGCTTCCATTCCTCGCCATCCGATCCAGACTTGCCTCCTAGGAAGAAAGACAAGTTCCCCATCTTGGTCCGACTGTACCGTATCATGCCTTCTCTCTTCGAATTCCATCGTCTGCATCGAAAGAGGAAATGCTCGACTGTCTCTGCGGCTTGGCCGCAGCTGCATTGGTCCGTCCCTGTAGCCCTGATGCTGTGCAGGTACCTGTTGAGCCTGCACTTTCCTGTTCGTAGCTGTACCAGTATCCTGGACTCCTTGGCGTTCAGAGCGTCGTAGATGGCTCGCGTGTGCTGCCCCGGAAGCGCTGTGTCAATACGTTGCGAATACCGTCCTACCCCGATGGGTATTCTTTGCCGCTGCTGTTGCAGTTGGCCGAGCAGCAGCCTGGTTCTCGTAGATCGTGCTTGATACCTTGCTTTTTCCCGAACGCGCCCTTCCTCTGTAGCCTCACGGGCCGCTGCCTTGGCCATCGCGCCCGCGCGGAAGCTTTCATGCGCGCCCGCGCGGAAGCTTTCATGGCCTGCCGGTACCCACAGCACGGACACCGGCACATCCTGCAGATGCGGCAGCCTCACCTGTCTGTACAGCTCTTGGACTGCGCGTTGCCCGGATTGCTGTCGAGGCTGCCCCACCACATATTTTGGGAATTGCTACGGGGGCATGACACTTTGGCTACGGGGGCATGATCCTTACGCGGGCATGACTTTCGTGGCATTTGATTGGGGGTCTTCTAGCGGACCCACAGGTACAAAATCCCAAGGTCAACGGAGCATGCCTCCCTAACACTGCAATTACGGTGTGATCGAGCCTTCAGTAACGAGGACACAGTCCAACGTAGGACGATGAACATCACCTATGGTGTTCACTGTATATCTTCGGCAACATTCGCTCCAAAAGTCGTATATCGTCATATTCACATCTTCACTACTATAGATGGAAGAACCACTCCATCGCTGTCGCTGTCTACCAACTCCCACTGACTCCTTCGCCTGCGAATGCTGGGTTGCGTCCTACGCCCGCTCGCACATGCCCCCGTAGTTCTTCCAGCTCCAAGAGTCGATGATTGGCCGCTCGTCTGTCGCTGAGATGATAGCTCAACCTCGCTGCTAGCCTGTTGGCCTGCTTGTAGTGCAGACCTGGCACGCGTCGGCTGCTTCTGCCTCTTTCGTGCTCGACCTTGTTTACGGACCGGACCACGGGCCGTCCTGTTAGTTGGCAGACCACAGGGCTGGGCATCAGATTGGGTACTTGTTGCTACCGCTAACCGTGTTGGTACAGCCTGCGGAGTGTTTTTCGGCCTGCCACGGAGAGAAGTGGCGATCTTAGGGTCGAGAATCCGCCGGTATGTATCCCGAGAGGGTGACACCCTAAGGTGCCACCGTGGATGAACATCCCACTTGGTGAAAGCTGGTGGCTCTACGCACAACAGCCAGGACGTCGAGGGCGGCCCCCGGCCAGAGGACGTCAGACTTGAAATGTAGCAATAGCAGCATATCATAGAGGTACAGTACAAGAACGTTATTGACACTTTTGACATCGCCTTGCTCTGAGCTCTCAGTGCCCTGCAGCCACTCGCGCGGTAGGGGGCTTGGCCCCACTGTGATTCACTGCGCATTCGTCCAAGAAGTGTTCCGCCTATCGGTGCTCATCGTCCTAGGCGCAAGATGAAAAATGCACCACTGGTGCCACCGTGCGCCCGGCAGTACTCTTGCGGGCACAGCCAGGTTGTCAATGTCCTGGTTCGTGTCGATGTGAGCATCGTCGTACTGGTCGCGAGTCTTCGGGACGCTCCTGTGTGGCGTTGATAGCACGCCTCGATGCCCACGCGGCCAGTTCCACCGCCCCTTGCCCTACCCTACGACCGAGGAATTCCGCCCTGAAGGTGGCACTTTAATCCGTGAACCGTCATACTGCAGCAGCGCATCATGACAATACGAGGCCAAATGCGAGTGTACGCGTATTTGGATGGCCTGACAACTCCTCGGTTTCTCGAGTTGCCCCTGGCATTGTTCTTTATCGAAGACGGCCGATTTCCAGCGCGCCTGTTAATAGCGTTTCCACCACAACCCCTCATATGCAGCGGCAGCACACAAGTCCTAACGGCCCTACTTGACATGCAACGGCCCAGTTGGTACAGTACTCAACCAATTTTGCGTGTCGAAGTTTATAAGGCGAGCTATGTGGCCACCGTGCGGACAAGCTCAGAGGCAAGCGCATTGCCAGACGCGTGATGCGAACGCCGCTCGGAGCTTGCGGACAGACCGTTCCTGCACCATCTACCAATATTGTTGCGACGAGACCTACATCACCCGGTAAACGTTCGAGGCTCGACAAAGAACTGTCGCCGCGAGACCCAGCCCCTCTCCCGTGCGGTCAGTTTCGCCGACATGCCGCCCAAGGCCCATGCTTACACACGCAGGCCAACTATGAGCGAAGTGTCTATCATGCACCAGTCGGGCCAATACGTGTCGTCCCTGCCAGCAGCGGACGCGCATGACGCGGCAGGGACGGCCGGCAGGAGTCCAGACGCGAAGCACCGCTTTGAAAGAACGGGAGGCCTGACGGCTGGGCGACGTCGTCGCTGTTGACGCTGCCGACGCGGCAAGAAAATGGGTATGCATGCCTTGCCAAGGACAAATGATTCCTTCGGATGGCTAGAAGAAGCCGTTGGAAACCTCCACGGACGTCTATATAAGCCCATGATGCCCCGACGAGAATGGGAGGTGCCAGGCTACAGACCATCACTGAGAACCAGCTCATTGCCGACTTCTTCTTACATCTACTCCTACCGCCTCCTTGTTTGGCACTCCTCAGGATTCCTCCCCGTCACCAACCATCATGGAAGCTCTCCCGGCATTTGGTCTCGTAGTCCGCTGCTTACGCTGCGCCCGCAGTGGAGAACTGATGAGTACGGACGACGTTCAGTGGTACGGATATGTGAAAATTGGGTACAGAAGAGTACACGATCCGAATCCCGACATTGGGAATTTCCTCTCTCAGTCATTTTCCTGAGCTCCCGCCGCTTTACCCTGAGTAGCGCCTGAGCAGCCTGAGTAGCGCCTGAGTAGTGCCTGAGTAGCGCCTGAGCTAACGTCCTTGGGAATATCGGGCGCATGATTGGATTATAGCCTGCAGGTGGGGCTCTACAGCCCACTGGCGGCCGCGGACGCGGCACACCATCGGCGCTGCCTGGCCTGGGCGAGGGATTATTCCACGCACTAATTACGTCCCTCGGGCTGGTGCGCAATTGTCACGCTACATGCGGCATTGGTAGCCTCATTCAAGACGCGGGATACATGCTGAATGCAACGCACCAGACATGGCTAACAATGGCAAGAGTTTATTGAGGCACGATTATGTAGTATGTTGAAAGGGCAATGTTCGTAGGTCATGATCACTTGCTAGCCGTGACATGGGATATCCTCTATCACGGATCGTTGTGATAGCTCTGCTCCCGTGTGAATTCTTCACGGTGACTTAGCCGGTACATGTGCTCTGAGCACTACTCTTTCAAGATTTGCTCCTCATCAGTTTGTCCTGGCATCACTACAACCCGCCGCTATCTGTTGCACCACAAGGCTGACTAGCCAGGGAACAGTGCAAGCCCTTTTGGAATTATGACCATAAAGTCAAGGCATGATGCGCTTAAGTGTGATGACCTGGCACGTTGTTACTATTCGCTTGGTTGCGCCACTTTACGGATGATCCTCGCGCTTAGTCATTACGTGAGCAGTACAGATTGGCGAACTTCGCCGTAACTATGGTTCGATCTCGTCCGGCAGCAGCTTGTCAGTCCTCTGGCGACTGAAGCGCAGCTCTGGTGGCATCTCCAGGCGAGAGACTTGGGTTGACCAATCAGATGCGGGTAAAGTTGGTGTGACGAGACAAATCGCTGGACCCTCATTGGCTCCCGGTGTGAATGCGGATATAGCTGCTGGTCAAGCCACGGACGTGGTTAACCCCGCAGATGATCTCGTCCAGCGGTCAAAGCGCTGAAAGGGAACCTCAATAGAGCATTCTTCTTTAGGAGGCAGCCTAGGCCCGAGAAATTTTCATGGCGCTCTCCGCAGCTTTGCACCTATTATTTATATGAATGCATATACTGGTTTGTAGAGATATGGCTACCTGCTCTTTGGGTAATTAACACACTAGTTCATCCGATGCTCTATTGCGAACGGCCAGACTTCATAACCATGGTCCAGAAAGCACGTGCTTACCCACGTGATGATTATTTACCATCCTGGACGATCCTGCCCGATCAAGCCGCCAAGCGGCCGTCTGTGGTTTGCGACTTGCACGTTTTGAGTTCATTGGCGTTGCAACACGAGGATATCTATGGATCGAGGAGCTCCCCAAGAGGATGCAGGATCTGAGCCTGCTGCGATAACACAGTTGTATTCGAGTGCTAGCCTAGGTTAGGAGACGGCCCAATCACGCCTCGCCACGATGCGCATTCGCGGGGTTGCAATTGCTGACTTTCGTTACTCGCTTGGGTCCACTTCTCCGGGCGGAGATGCGCGGTGCGTTTCCGAACCTATGAGTACGTGTAGCTCCGGCCTCCCCTCCAAGAAAACTGACCATAGCTCTAACTACCATAAGCCACTCTCACGCTAATCAACCAGGAGCTAATTTCAACATCGCCCTACGTCACTGGTTGTGTCCATTATTTGAGACACCAATCATTGCCATGTCTCCTACCACCTTTATTCTCACGAGCTCCCCTTTTGTCTTGAACCAGATTGCCTTGGCAAGCTTCATCCCGAATATTCGCCAGCCACACCAGGACGGGAAGAAGCCCTACGCGGTTAAAGCCTCTGACTACTCCGTTCAGCCAGACGATGCCTTCGATGGGCTTATCAATACCGGCTCAAAAAACTTCCTCAACATCTTTGCAACCAGATTTGCGTCCTTTTCTTTACAGCATGACAAGAGCAGTATGCTGCACGTCACTGCTCAGAAAGGCCGCATATACTCGCTGGACAACCCCAGCAGTCTGTTTCAGGAGATAGTGTTTGGACCAGAGACGGGCGGAGACATGCAGGAGTGGTTCGAGCACTGCAAACGGCTCAGAATCCAGCCCCGATTTGTGACTGGGTACCGCACCTTCATAGACGCTCAGGTCTCCCGTGGCCAGCATCTCACAACCGATATTTCAGGGCAAGGAACAGTCCCAATCAGCACTGCCCAGGGAGACATGTTTGGCACCGCAGACATCGAAGTGCAGGGTGGTCGACAAATGAACACGGACGTGAAGGGCGAGATGAACGCGCCAGGCGAACGGATCTACGCGATCTGCTATCGTAAGATCAATATCTCATCTCATGAAGGAAAGGTGACGGCCTTACTGGAGCAAACAAACAAATGGAAGCCTTTTGCGGTAATGCGTGGCGAACCAGATGAGGAGTACTTCCAGGCGGACCTGTCCGACAAAGAGGATATTGAACGATGTGACACTTACGAGATTGAAAGCACCCAAGGGAAGGCAATTTTTGCCGTTCCATCCGAATAGCTAGGATACGTGTCGCGAAGCTTTAAAGGCAACACAACTTGGGAGAAAATATTTTAATGTCTTCCATTGCAGCCAATATTATACAAGCATCCACCTCTAAGGCCAAAGACATAGTACTGGTATTGGGTAGCTTAGGTTAGCCTGATGCTAGAGTTGTTACAATGCTTTACGCCATAACGTAGCGCAGTGACAGTATGGTATCATGGCTTTCCAAGTTTTGTTACTCCTTAGGCCAAACCGATCCTCATACAGACGATCCGAGTCAGGGACCTCACTACCTGTCCGGTATCTGCCATTAGCCGGTCAAGCTGACGAAACGTTTTGTGATCTTCGGTAAGACAGCATCAGGCTTCATTTTCAAGTATAACGCGAGTCCAACTTATATGTCCTTGAATCTCAAACGCCAAAGTGAACATAAGGAACCCAGAGCGGCCGGCTTGGTTCCCACCCGCCTGTCAATTCAACCTCTCGCGCTGGCCGTACATGTCCGCGTCCACCGTCCTCGCCGTCCACCCACTGATCTCGGAGCGTCCTCATGGCCCCGTGAAGAGCCCGGCTTACCATTTCATCCTCCATCCCCTCATCCCGCAGATACTCATAGATCATCTTGGCCATGGCCACACACAACTCGTCATCCACACTCCAAAGCGTGCCAATCACATGTCGGAATCCAGCCAGCTGGAAAGCATTGGCCAGGTGTATGCTTTCATCAACGGACCCATCATCCAAGATCTGGCCCGTCCCGCATGCTGAGAGATAGGCAAGGAATGGCGCCTTCGCAGTAAGATTGGTCTCTAGGAGACTTGCCACCGTGAATGGTTCCTGATCCCAGTCATCTAGGAGCAGCTGACTCTCTAGTAGTTCTGTGGGATGCGTGCTGCCGTGACCGGCAAAGTGGAATATGCTGCAGGCCTTCAACGCCGACGAGACGTCGGCCTTGTACGGTCGTGGTCGATCGTACGGCAAACCCATTGACTCGCAAACAGCCACGACCGTGACGATCTCGTCGGTCGCGTGTTTCAGCGGCGTCTGTTTTGGTGTGGTCTCCATGGCAACGGCAACGACATTTCGGGCCTCCCCGACTTCCTGTGCTTGATGTGGTCGTTGTCGACTGCGTATGATGGCCTTGATGGATGAGGCGTAGGATGAGACGACCCTATCGATCGCCGTCTCGCCGGTGCGCCTCAAATGGTGACCCGCTGCGTGCAGTGGAAATCGGGTCAGAGTGCCGG
>NW_017264084.1:0-32172 GCF_001653265.1 Purpureocillium lilacinum
TCGGATGAGGCTGGCCCCCTCACCGACTGCGGCAGTCAATCGTGCAATAGGCAGAGACTTCGACAAGTTCGTCAAGCTGGCGAAGGCAAGCTCGTTCTTCGAATGGGCGTGTCCTCGCCACTAGGCGGATGGTGTCCTCTCTCTTTACTTTCCTTTGTTGCTTCTTACTTCTGCGACCCGTCCAGGCGGAGGGTGTGTCAGCACCCTTTGCCCGCCCGGGTCAATTGAGGCTGCTCCCGCAGCCTCCGACGATGGCTTCTTTCGAGGCCAGTAGAATACGGCACTTGGATGCCGCGCTTGGACGACCCGCTGACGGGCACCGAGCACGAATTGGAGCGCCTCAGAGCCGATGAAATGCTGGATGGTGGTTTGTTTACTTTTCGCGATGGGAAAATGAGGGGGCACGAGGGGGTAATCTCTGAGAGGCCCACCAGAACCTGTATCGATAACGTAGGATAGACCCACTAGCTCAGCACGTCCTGTGCCCCATTGGGACCTGAGCGGCCTCGCGGCCGCTGGACGGAAAATACACTACTACTACTACTACTACTGCAACTAACTGGTGGTGGGCACAAGGCAGGCTTCGGCTTCACTACTCTGCGACTACCGCCCGCAACGTGAAAGCACGATGGGATGTACGCAGTTCCAGCGTCGCCTACCGGTACAGTAGTGCCCGTCTCGGTAACTTGCGGGAAGACGACGTCGGAGTGCATCGTAGCCTGCGAACCGTTCGGGCACTTCGAATACCGAATGACCCAAGGTTGCACGCAAAGCTAAATTGTCAGCGCCAAGTAGGCGAGCCGGGTTCGTCGAGCAAAAACCGCCGACAGCGACGAAAACCGAGCATGAAGTGGAGTCGATCAATACCCTGTGAGACTAGATACATGTTTTGTCGGGCTTCGTAGCGACGTAATAAGCAAGGGGCCCGTCCCAAGGCACTTGGGTAGACGGATGGGTAGCATTTCCGTCCACAGATGGGACGTGGAAGGCTCCGGCCATGGCTGCGACCGCCATTGTTCATATCGTCCATGACCATGTACATTACCGCCCAGTCGTCCGCCATCCGGCGTTTGTCGCAAACCGAAGTGCGGCCGGGGGGTTCAAGCGTCTGTTGGAGGCTACGGCCGCTTCTAGGCCAGCGTGAACTATGACAAGATTTCCCCAAGTCATACTATAGGATAACAATCCTGCATGCCAGACAAGTACCTCCTTGTATAGAAAGTGATGTATGTGGGTTACGCAGAAATTGCACCAAGAACGTTGTCGACGAACATAGCTTCAAACAACCTGTCAGTAGCTGGCCGTCCAATGCCTCGGGATCCGCAGAGATTCTGTTTCGTACGAGGGTGCCGACATTCGCCACAGTCTGTCCAGGTATGTGCCGTTGGGGGGAATCGTGCAGCCTTATACGGGCCAGCTGGGGTGTTGCAAGGCAGCGCATCCGAGGGTGAATGCGTCGCGGTGCTGAAATACAGACTTATAGCAAATCTCTCTGTCAGCACCAGCCACACACTGTGGGGTCTAGCGAGGAACTCAGTGTGAGCGGCGCAATGGCAGACAGACTTGACACGGCGGTAAGACGTCGCATCATTGTGGAAGGCAGTGCCCATACACTCTGACATGGCCGAAACAACTCAAACCCCCTCAGCATAAATTTTCAGAGAATGCAAGCAATCTCGCCAAGAGGTACGGAGGGCGCTGGCGTGTGTCCGTCCAGTTCAAGCACGGGCGTCAAGGCTCATCTTCCGTAGTGTTGCCTGGTACTGAGCGCTGTCCGCCCATAACAATTCTCATACATTCGCCGAGCCGATGGAGTCTGCGACTCTTAACCTGGCCCTGTGTGCGGTGTGTGGCCCCTTGGGATTTGGTTCACCAAGTACATGCCGTAATCGGAGCCATACTGCCTGCCGGGGGACATGATGGGTTCATCTTGGCCAGCTCTTGGCTGCTGGACGTGAAAGGAAGGCGACTGAGCTCGGTGTACCGGCTCGTGCTGTGTTGCGATGGGCCCAGTCCTATGGCCTGCAGCCTGTGACCACATGGGCTGGTTGATATACTTGTGTGACTGAAGAGATTGCGGATACAGGTTCTCCCTCAACGCCTGTGGAGGGTGCGTCGGGGGCAGGAGCGGCTGCGTAGCAGCAATTGTGGCAGCCGTGTAAGCCGATGTGCGAACGGCCGGCAGTGGCGATGCGGTCGCCGCCAGAGCCAGCAGGCTGCTGCTCATTTGTGCCAGGGGACGATGGCTGCTCTGGACGGTGCGGCCAATCTGTTTGCATGTGGTCGTACGGTGTGTGGCGCTGGCAATTGGAATATCCACTGACCCCGACAAGGTCAGGAGGCGGCACCCGAGCTTCGTGTGCGGTCGAGATCATGTCCATGGCCGGGTTTTGGTGTGGGCCAGTGGCCTGCCGACTTGAAGTTCCATTGACGGTGCTGCTCCAATGTCTTGGATAGGCCCCGCTAGAATATGTCCAAGCCGCGGCCGCTCCGGCCATCGCTGCCGTGTTCTTTGGTGGAGCGGCCGTCGTGCCTGCAAGTTTGGATCGCTGTGCATCGGGCTGCGATGGCGTTTCGATGGCGGTATTCAAGGCGACTTCTATGCGGGGGCAGCTCTGCAAGTGATTGTTTCTAGACTCGGCCATGGCCCGGCTTTGGGAGCCTGGTCGCTTTTCGCCCGCGGGATCGGCTTCGGTGAAACCCTGCTTGCGCGCCAACGTTTCCCAATAGTCGTCGCGGACCCTGCGCCCATCCTCAATAACGCGGCTGCCAAACTGTCGAAACATGGATCGGGCCGTCACAATGGCGATCTGCCTTGAGCGGAACGAGGATAGAAGGATCTCACACTGCACGAGATCGTCCTTCTCGACTTGGCTGGCGACGATCTTATATAAGGACCGATTCTTGTTGAACAGCATATAAGAATCTCGGTATCCTAGCTTTTTGGCGCATTCGGTCGCCAGCATGAAGAGTTTGTCGCCTCGATTAGCCACAAGAAACGTCCTACACCGGTAACGTCTTCCGCCTAGAAGTTGCCCGTTGGCCATGACCTTCTTCTCTCCGAAGTGGTCCACCTCTCGCGGAAGGTATTCATCGCCCATATGATTCAACTGGTCTGTCGTGTGGTCTCTAGGATTCGGGAGGGCCTTGAGCGGCGACCACGTCGTCGGCGTCTTAGAAGCTTCGGCCGGCGGTGCTGAGCGCTCAGCAGTCGCATGATCGGGCGTACTGGTCTTTTGCGAAGCAGGGGCTTGCGGCGGCTGGTCGCGATGGTCACTTGACGGCGTGCCGTGGGACGAAACGGGTGTATTTCCAATCGCTTTGAACAGCTCCATTTCGGGAGAGCTTTTTCTTTCCGTTGTTTGTTTGTGCTGTCTTTCTGCGTCGCAATCAGGACCCATTCAACGCGGCGGTACTCGCAGTCGAGGGCACGAGCTGCGGCTACCAGCGACGGAGTCCGGGAATGGCACCGGCGCTGGTATGCCTGATCGATCGCACGGCGCCGTACGCACCGGGAACCCACTGTGGCAGCAGGGCGGCGCATCTGAGATGGCCGTCAAGGGTAAGAGGGTAAGTTCCCAGGGCTTGATCCGAGAGGGTCCACTGGCGACAAAGTCGTTTGGGTGCGCTGGACTCGACGAAGCACAGCGGCGAGGGGGAAAGGCGGCTCATGGCGATGATGGCCAGGTCATGCACCTGAAAGCTAACTGGCGCGGACTTCGTAATGAAACCTCAGTAGCGTCATCGCCGTTGGGTGCTGCCTGGCTGTGATGGCGCTGCAGGAGCAGAACACGGCAGCTGACTTGAGCTGCCGGATTGCAAAAGCAGACTAACCAGCACCGGAATTACTCGCGAGAAACCACGTGACAACCAGCAGCGGGAGTGGGGCCAACGGGTAAACAAACACGACGACGGCGCCAAAAGAGGGCCGACGACATCTCTTATGCAAATGGGAAGCACCGCCTTGTTCGAGTTGACGTCGTCTCGAGGAAAAAAGACGGGCTAATTACTGCGGAACTACCAGGTTCAAAGCCTGCGCACGCATTGTCCGAATCCACATTATCTGGATGACGAGACTGGTTCGCTCTCTCCTCCGACTGACGTCCCGAATTTCGGTTCTGTCCCGTGGTGGAGAAACCGGCACTGCTTGGTAGGCGTCCATTCGCTACTTGGTATTGCGCGCCGGAGGTCTAACATTCTGCCACGGCGATGCAATAAAGACAAACATCTTTGAGATTTTGTTCTCGGCCGCCGTGATACCTAAAATTGTGGCTCAGTTGTCACGCGGGCTACATTGCCGAAACGGACTCCAACATACGGTTAAGCCCCCGGTTTTACGCCTGTAACCACAACAAAGTCGAAAATAGGATGAACATGTTTGCGCTTTGCTGCTGCCCGCACAAGGGCATTGAACACCTCCACCTCCTCTTGCGACCAGCCTAGGATATCCCTGAACAATACTGCGGTGAATGCGTCGACGCCCTCATAAAAGTTGACCGCAAGAAAGGCGCCAATTTCCTTTAGCCGAGGGTCTTTTGGCCAGCTACCGACGGGTAATTTGAAGCGCTGTTCTTCGACATTAGTGAATCCCGCTTCACTAACCCAGTCCTTAAAAGACGGCGCTGGGTCAAGTGTCCGTCCAATTCGGCTGCAAGCCTCGATAAGCAGGTCCATCAGATGCACCAGAGGGTTGTCCGGTTTGAGGGAATCATCCTCCGAATAGAGCGTGTTAGCGGTTTCCTGAAGCTCTATCCACCCTCCCGGCTTGAGGTTCTCGTAAATATGACGGATCAAACGTGGCCAGTCTTTGATCGATCCCGCCATGTACCGACAGTGGATGTAGTCGTATTTTATGGATTCGACCCAATCCAGCTCGACATCGTCGACAAAGAACTTGACGTTTGGAGGCACCAACGGCGGCTGAATCGGACTGAGGTCGTTGCCGACAATAGTGGCGCCAGGATATAAGTCCGCAAGGTCGATCGGCCACAGACCTGTTCCTGTGCCTATGTCGAGAATGCGAAGCCCATTCGGTTCAACTGGCGCGAGAAATAGGCGATCGTTGAGCGCCCGGTAGTAAACATGGTGAACCATATCCAGTCGGTCCTGCTCTCGATCATCGTTGGGAAAGTTGTACGTCCCAGACCGATAGCTGTGGTATCGTCGTCCATTCTTCCATTCGTACTTCATGATGCTGCTGCGCAACGACGTGCTGGAGGATGAGACCTCATCGCCATAGGTCGAGTCCACTTCATCCTCATCGACCTCGACGCGGTCTTCGGCTGAAGAGTCAGCGACCTCTTGCTGAGGCATAGCCACAATTGGTGAGATAAGAGCTGAGAGAAATATGCTAGAGTGAGGTCGCGAAACTCGCTGCGGGGAGAAATCACGCTGCGGGCGCCGACTCCGCACACAGTGCAAGGTATGTTTGCATGGTAGGTTCCCAGGTCGACAGGCTGGACCAGGACGGTCGCCGTGTTTCTCGACTTCCTCTTTACTGGTCGAGTGGGGAGAGGAAATAAGCCCCCCCGAGGGGGGGAGGGGAGGGGGCGCGGAGGGCAGGTTAGGCTGTCAGGGTATGTCTGTTGGATGGAACTCGTGCCTGCGACAAACTGAACTCATTGCGCTGGCAACGGTCAGGGACAAGGCCTTCGGAACCATGGTCCAACACGCCGAGAAAGTCACATTTGCACGACCCTTTTTTTTTTTGTTAGATTGGCGAGCTAGCCGTATGCAGTACGGACTAGACGAGCGCCACAGCAACCCCCGCTGAGCCAGTGCTGCAGTCCCCAGATTAAAATACCCACTGCAGCACCTCCCTGGCCGCTCCCGCTCTGCACCGCTCTGGCAGTCTCACTCTATCCCTCTGGCAGTGAGGCAGCGGAGGCGGACCACTGCTCACCTTGAGGCTTGTGGCTGCGTGCACCATTGACGAGGCTCCGATCACTACTGTTCACATTACTCACCTGGCGAACGAGAAAGGGAGCGCCGTGGGCCTATCCACTTGATGGAACCGCGCGACGCACTTTCAGTACGAACTAGACCTCAGGTGCAACCGTAAGGCGCCATCGTTCCTGAAAATGCCATCCCTCATCCCCTGCCGACCTTGCCCCGGACGATGTAATGCCCCACCTGGAAGCCTGCACCGGTGCGACAATATGCTAGCCGTCTTGAGATTCTTCTTCGCTACTACAGAGACCCGATTACGCCGTTTGCCATCAAGAGTCGCCCCCAATCATCAGTGGAGGGTAAGATTCCTCGCGTCAGCTCGCCTTGGGGACGTGCGGCGTTGATGGCGCCCATGACGCAACTCTCCAACCAAGGCTGGATCTGATTCCGTAGCTTGGATCAGTGCGACGCGCTTTGCCCAGCGACGACGGCTGCAGCCGTGATTGACGCCGGCCCGCCCCCGCCTTTCAAGGGCATGAAATAAGGCGGCACTGACCCCACTGCCTGTGGCAGCGCGGAAGAGATGTGCAGATCCGAGCCTGGTGGTTAGTGTGAGTCTGCTAAGGTGAGCCGGACACCTTCCGAAGGGCTGATCCTGATTGTTCAGTTGAGCCAAAGGTCGCGCGACGGCTGCGTTACGGTAACGGACTTGTACTCCTCCTGGATGCCCCTGCATATAACGCCCGGAGATCGATCACGGTTCCCAGTATCCACTACTCCTCCACTCGTGTCACCTGAGCGTCCAGAATCTCTGCGACCGCTCCAGGAACAGGGGTCATGCTCGGGGGTATTGATGCTTTTGTGGAAAAGCGCCGAAAATGCCAACAAATCCCTGCCGCGGACTTCCAACCCCACAAGGCCGTCCTGCCCACTCCTCGTAGCAGACAGGCAAGTCACTCGAGGACCGGCCAGGACCCCTGTTGAAGACTTCGGGCTCAGCCGGATTTGCATTTCCAACATTCAGATCCGGGCGATCCAGATTCTCCTCTTCATGGACCCCACCGGGTGACGCTTGTCTTGCTGCGATATACATCGAGATCGCTAATCTGCGACATCTTCAGGTCGCACCACAAGCGAGCAAAAAGGTACGCCCGTCCGCATGCCACGATCGTCAAGGTCTGAAGGTGTCATAGACGAGAGCGAATCGCGGCCCCTTCCGAATACGAAGAGGGATGCAACGTGCTTGACAAAGACGACGAGCGGCCTCCTCGCTGCAGCATCTCGTAACTCCACTCTCTCGCCACACTGCAGGAGAAAGAGCCGCGTCCGATAACCCGCAAAGAGAAGACGCCGAACAGAGGCACAGAAACTGCCCTGTTACGCCAGAGGGCCTGCTATTGCTCCCCAGGCTTAACAGGGCGGACCGGGTCCGGTGGCTCACCATGAGGCCCTGCCTTGGCGTGGTCCATGGTGCGTTCTTCGCCCAATGGCTGGCGCGAGCTTCCCACACCTCCTGCTTCTGCGCTAGGCCTGTTCCTGAACAAGGCATCGACGACGATTCGACTGCCTACAACAGCCGCCCTCCTCATCGTCGACTCTGACTGGGGCTGGCTAGAATGGGGTCTCATCTTATCATGGCGTTTCGGTACTGCGGGCATGGGTCTTTTGCCTGTGCCTCTTGGCGCTCTGACTGTGCCGTGCGTATGGATCACGATTGGACGCTGGCCTGTAGTGTGCCCATTTTCCAGTCCAGGAAGTGCCCGAAGGTACGATGTAGCAAGGCTCCGCCGTGCCAGCAGAGCCGCATTGCACGAGTTGCCCGCGGGGAGGCGGCGGGCTGCCCGTCAAAACGGGAGGCGCTCCTCCGGCCGAGTCCATCCCATTTCTACATCAACTCTGCCTCTGTGTCACGTCTCAGAGAAACGGCTCGGTTACCAGGCCGCCTGCAAACGTTTGTTTGCGTCCTTTCGTTGATCTCAGTATCATCACACTCTTTACTCGGCTTCGGCCAACTTGCAGTCTCTCCCTGTTTTGGTAACGCAAATCATTCCACGACGGAATGTCTCTCTCTGTTCGCGGCGTGGTTGGCGCCAGTGTTGGCGCCTTCGGCGCTCTTAACGGTTACTGGGTCAGTCTTCAACCCGGCCAAGGCATGCTCACGGGCGCTCTATGTTGACACTTTTCGCAGGGTCAAAAAGACAACCAGGGCCTGCGAGCTTATTGTGATAGTGGTGTTAGCTCTGTTACCCTGGGTTTTATCAACTCGGCTCCGGAGCACGACAAGTCGGACCTGAAATACCCAGGCATCAACTTCTCTACCCACTGCTGGGCCGAGACGTACACTGACAAGAATGGCGTCCCTTCACCCCTGTACGAGTACTGCCAGAGCCTGAAGACGGACATCCCCTACTGCCAGGATAAGGGCGTCAAGGTCATCCTGAGCATTGGTGGCATGTACAGCAGCGCCAACAATTACAAGGTCTCGACGACTGCCAACGGCGTCCATTTTGCTGACAAGGTGTACCAAATCTTTGGCCCCTACAACCCCACAGCCGGTGTTGCCCGCCCCTTCGACTCCCCCGATAGGCACGTGGCTGTTGACGGCTTCGACTTTGATCTTGAGGTCGAGCTTGGTAAGACAAATATCGACCATGGACGACACCCTCCAGTGCTGATAGTTTCTCCCCACAGACAACAAGCCCTACATCGCTATGATCAACAGGCTGCGTGCTCTTGACAATTCTCTCATCATCACTGGCGCCCCTCAGTGCCCCCTGTCCACCACCCCGAATGTCATGGCCGAGCTGCTCCAGCAGGCTTCCTTCGATGCTCTGTTCATTCAGTTCTACAACAACCCGGTGTGCGACTACGTCGCTGACGGCAATGGTGACAAGTTCAATCTGGATGAGTGGGTCAGCTTCATGGCCAAGAGCAACAGCAAGTCTACCAAGCTCTACGTTGGCCTCCCTGGCGGCCCGACCTCAAACTCGGCCGGCTCTGGCTACATCTCCCCTGACAAGGTCAAGGAGTTGGTGTGCAAGTACAGCACCAAGACCCCCAACTGGGGCGGCATCTCAGTCTGGGACCTCGACACCGCGGCTGCCAACGTCGTCAATGGCAAGAACTTCAACCAGCACGTCGCCGATGCCCTTAAGTACGGCTGCAGACCTGTTCCCACGGCCACCAGCACGACCGCCTCGTCCACCAAGTCTTCGTCGAGCTCGACCACAAGGGCTAGCTCGATGACTACCAGCAGCACGACCAAAGCCAGCTCCACCACGTCCAGCTCGACCAGCAGCAGCGTCTCCAAGGCTAGCTCGACCGCCAGCAGCACCTCTGTGGCCAGCTCCACCACTGTTAGCAGCACCACAGAGTCCAGCTCAAGCACCACTAAGGAGTCGTCTAGCAGTTCTACCAAGGCCACCTCCAGCACCGCCAAGCCCACCTCCGCCACCACCACGAACGTTACTTCTCCTCCCGTCCCGACCTCCACGCCGGTGACCAGCACAATGTCCAGCACGACGACGTGGTTCAACTCGACCATCACCTCGGGCACTGTCTCCATGACGACGAGCACGGTCTACACCACTTCCGTGCACACCGTGTCCAAGTGTCCTCCCTACGTGACCAACTGCCCCCACGGCGGCTATGTCACGACTGAGACGGTCCCGCTCTACACCACCGTCTGCCCTGTCACGAAGACGCCCAAGCCGTACCAGCCGACTCAGACCAAGACCTCGGCGGCGTGGACCACGAGCACCGTCTACACCACTAAGATCAACATCGTAACGACCTGCCCGCCCCAGATCGCCAACTGCCCCGTCGGCCATGTCACTACCGAGACCATCCCATGGTATACGACCGTCTGCCTCGTCACGGAGACGGAGACGGGCAAAGTGCCGCAGCCCACTCCCAGCGAGTCCACCATCACCGAGACTGTCACCAATCCCGCCGACGTGGCGCCCAAGTCTAGCTGCTCCGGCCCCGGCTGCCCCGGCGTCTCGTCTGGCGTGGTCGTGCCCACGCTGAGCTGGACCACCACCCCGGTCGCCCCCTCGCAAGGCTTCACCACCACCCCCGGCGGCCCCTCGGCCGTGCCCAGCAACCCAGTGCAGGCCGGCGCCTCCACGCTAGCTCTCAGCCTGAGCGGCCTGGTCGTCATGGCCGCGTTCCAGGTGTTTGCTCTGTAAGGTGCGGCAGGGATTTATGCTTCGAGGCTTTTCATGTCTCTCTCAGCATAGACAAACGAGCTCTCACGCCGCGCTCCGCGCTTTGCTGACAGCTTCCCGCCGAACTTAAACTTCTTATACCTTTCTCACGAATTTACGGTCTTTTGCGTTTAGACGGAAGGCATGTATTCTGGATGCATAGTGAAATAATCATCACCATATGGATAATTTACTTATTTGGCCGTTGTGACCCGCTGTTGAACTTGCTCTGATATCACTTCCAGCAAGAGATTGAATAGGGTCGGATATCAGGCTGTCAACATCGGGCGCGCCTTGCAACTCCTGAGAGTCGAGCTGGCTGTTGTTCAGAGAGCTGGCGCGGCAAAGAGATGCGACATCGTCAAACTCGCTGTCTGTGAGCTTGGTTCAGCTCCAGTTTGGTACCAGGCTGCTGTCAGCGCGTCGACGATGGATCACCTGAGGATATTGGGTGCATTCCTGGACTCGGCGCCAGACAGGCCGCTGATTCAGGCGGACTCTGCTGGAGTAGGGTCTGTCAAGGCATCTGTCGGCAAACTCCAAGAGGTTTTGCAGGCGACGCGCTTTGCTTCTCATGAAGCAGCATATTATCCGGAGACTTTACTGGATCCACAGGCGAAGCCGTCCCGAGACACTATCGTAGCAGGGAAGGCTAGTATGAGAGTCCACGACTTTGAAGAACAGTTGAGACTTCTTGATGAACAACGGCAACGTTTGCAAAATCGATTAAACAATTAGACCTTGCTGAAGGCATGGGCGACTAGCATGATATGCGTGCGTGCTGGATTTCTAATTCAAGATCAAGATTGCGAGCTTCTGTTCAGATGTTTCAAGATGCACGACCTGGGCCCAGCAGCGCCGCATACATTGTGCGTCTCTTAGATCCTTTTGGACCGTAAACCCGCCTCTTGCGGTTCCGCGGAAGTCCCCCGTCGTCCCCGAAATAGTCTTCTCGTGCCGTTCGTAGAACTGGAGGGTCAGATTTGTCGCTAGGTCTTGCCGACCACTGAGCGAGAATTATAATTCACTTTATGGGCACCACTTGTGCAGCCTCTTGGCGGCAAGCGGATAGCTATGGGTGCTGCTTCGCAGCTAGTTTGACTCGTCAGTACGGGTCTCGATCAAAAGCCATACATTGACAGACATGAAGAATGACGAGCCCAAACCCTTCAGGCGGTAACCTGACCAGCATGCTGTGTACAATGTCGTGCTAGAGCTTCGAGATCCGATGATATGCGGAGTTCAGACGCCGCTTTTATCAAAATGTGCTGGTCTCGCTGAGGTTACGGTGCCTTGATGCCGAAAATAGGAACTGCGAAAATCGTGACTTAGATGCTGTAGTGGCTAGCCCATCCCGTAATGTTCAAGATGCCTCGTCGCAGGCTTATGGTGAAGTACACTGCTGGTGCGAGACGCGAGAAGCCGAGGAACAGACTGGACACAGAGGGTCTGGGGTGTCGGCCCTAGACCCTTCCGCGGCCGTTTCTACCCAATTCTCATGTGAGGCAGTTTCGGCTCCTGCACACACTGCGGCGGGCTTTAATGGTGGGGGATGAACTGCCAACTTGCGAATTGACTCTTTCCCGCCGACGGCAGGATCGCACCCAGAATTGGCTATTGTTAGCGGTCAGGCGAGGCTGTCAGGAGGGTGTCAAGTGCGATGCTGTGGAGAACCGCGGTGCGAAGGCTACAAAGGCCGCGAGACGAAGGGTCTCAGTTGGGCAGGCACAGCAGTTTGCAAATTTTGGGAAGATAAATTATCAGTTATTCGAACTAAAGGTTTCAGTCTTGTTGTGCCAATGCAGTTAGTTGGCGTTTAAAATTCTTCGCAATCTCAGCTGATACCGCATGTCTCGCCCAGGACGGGTTCCACTGGGCAGGCCTCCATGGCACTACCGTACTCGTCTCGCACCTCTGTCCACATTGCATCCTGTGTATCTAGAAGCCGGAAATGACACTCACCACCAGTGTTTCGGCAGAGGATGACGTTCTTATTGTCGTTACGACGTACATACGTACCGTTTGGGCGAAAATAGTCAGGATGTATTAGGGAACCCGGACTTATGATCTATGTCAACAGCTGTGATTCACAGCCGTAAATGCAACCTCCAAGCCCGCATTTACCCACAGGTAGTTCCGCCAGCATGACGCAATACCAGGATTCCAGCTTCTGCTTCTTCTGACTTCCTTGACGGCCCATTTTGGTTCGTACGTAGCCTAGTGGGCATGCGTAGTCTCGGGAGATCGCGTGCTCCGGCCCGGAAGCCTCGGTCTTCATGCACCACTATGCCGCTTGATATTTTTCGGGAACCGTCCTAATCAAGTGTTATGGCCCCTTGCGTAATTTCATCACGTGTTAGGCAGCGCTTACCTCTGAAGATGTCGGCAATACTCCCAATATTCAATGATACACTTCATCCACTCTCTTCCTCGCCGTGATATCTCCGGAACCAACCACTTGAGGCCTCTGCGTTACGTTTGATGTCTGCCCTTTCACATAGAGTACTGTATCGCTCGTCGCTCCTCTATATCACCCCCTGTCGAAACGGTCCTGGATTCCCCTTCGTAGCCGAGATTCCAGTTGCGACATTCGCCCTGTAAAACGCGGATGTTCCACCTGTGCCGTGTTTCACCTGTCAGGAAACGCTAAGACTTGGAAGATCTGGACAATCATATCCCCCTAACTTTCGCCGACCGGGCCCGTGCCGCCCAGCTCCGAAACAGTTCTACAGTTGTGGACCGGCCGATCGGTGTCTCGCCGGCGCCCCGGCGACCGGCCCGGACGCCATCTTCGCCTTTACTCCGACTCTCCCACTCTGCTGCTACGGAAGGGGCACAGCCCGCATACGCGTCGTACAGGCCTTCGTTGGAAACCGATCACAGTCAGTCGCCACGTAGGGCACAGAACGTGGTACTTACTGCGCGGCGTGGAGCTGGATGCCGTCGTAGCCTGCCTTGTACAAGAACTCGGCTGCGTGCGCGAAACCGCCGATGACCTCCTCAAAGTCCTTCTTCTCCATGGGCCGGGGCTTGGCGAAGCGCATGCCCATCACCTCGTCGGCCACATGAGCATGATAGCCGCGCGTCGTCGTGGTTGAATCTCTCGTGGTAGTCGGCAAAGTCTCCGTGACGAGACCGTGCCGCGAGCAGGTGGTGGAGCAGTGGTCGTGGTAGCTCTAGCTCTGGTGGGCAGCCGGTGGTAGGCTTGAGATGCAGTGGCTTATACTGGTCGGGTCCAGAGGCGTCCCACCAGGCTTCAAAAGCGTCTCTGGACTGCTGCCGGGCAGTCCTGCGCAAATGAGCGAGTGTCGGGAGAGCGTCTGCGGGTTCAGGTAAGGAGGTGGCTGCCTTCGCCAAGGCGTCCGCTTGCTCGCTGCCTGTTATGTTGGTGTGGCCAGGGATTCAGCGGACCTCAGCGGCGCCATGCATCGTGGCCAGAGCCTGAAATTCGAGGACACTTCCTGAGAAGAGTCCGCGGGCATGCCTCTCAGGCAGGTTGCGACCCCGAGATTATCGAGGCACACGAAGATGCGTCGTGGGTTAGGGAGGTTCAGTGCAGCACGCAACCCCTCAAGGGCGCCCTTGGCTTCGGCGTCGAAGACCTCAGCTGGGCCAAGGCGACCGTTGCCAGTCGTCAAGGTGAGTCCATTGCGATGAATCACATAACCGTACCCAGCGGCCTTCTCTCACTACTACTGTCTGTTTTCGCGATCTCCTTTTCGGCGAAAACGCATCCCCCTGTCAGTTTCGGTCCCTGCTATTGGCTGCTCTATGATCGTTCAGCGCCCGAAAACGGACCAGGCCGAGCTGACTGCCCCACTCGCGCGGAACGGTCCGATAGGTTCGGGCGGCTCTCTACTCGATACGCGAGATAAGAAGGGGCACAGGAACACCATGGATGCACAGGAAAGAAAAAGCACCGCGCATCGTAAATACGCATTCTCTCCGTGGAGACTCTCCATCAACCGTGATGATGCTGTCCGGCAGCACACTCTGGGTGAACAACGAACAATGTCAGCTCTGTCTCTGCTCAGACCTTCCTCCTCACCACCACACCGCAAGCCGCCTGCAAACCTTTCAAAGACTCCGCCGCCGACAAGCCCACACTCGCGGACAGGACGTGGCAGCAAAATTTCCGGTTCGCCAGGATCAGGGCGACCGCTTTTGCGAAAAGTCGATGCAGCACTATTGGAGCAAGAGGCAGCCGAGGATCGCCATCTGCGCACCGACAGCAAACAGATCTGGCGCAGTTGCCAACTACATTCATGTATCGAGGACAACGAGACAACGCCATGGCTCACACACACGGGATGGCCGGAGTTCTTCGGAGGTCGACCGCTCGACATCATCACGACCTCTGCAACCCAACCTACGGCGGCACCCAATAGAAGCCAAAGGATGTCGCACTGCTCGTGTGCATGACTAACTAACGACCGAGTAGAAAGTCCCAACCATTTGGGGAACAGAAGGGTGTTGATTCTTCTATCTAGTGAGTATATCGAGGTTGGTAATTTATACCGACCTAATCGAGGCAGGCATCTGAGACACTGCAGGCAGAAGCCAGGTACGATACGATACGATACGACAATAACTGAATGTCCGGGAGCTACGATGATGGCTGAAAGCCCCTGTTGGAGCAAAGGACGTCCTGGGCTGGCTAAGGTACAGGAACATCCCGCCTCTCTATCCAGCATCTCAACGGCACGAAGGCGCTATATCGGCGAAGGGGTTTTCCCGTCAGCGGGAAAGAACTCCGCCCAGTCTAGAATTCTCTTGCACAGGTAGACATAATCCAGCCATATCTTCTCCCATCGCCAGTAGCTACGATGGTAGCTGCACAGCCGCGGGAAATTTCCCAAGTGGCCAAAAACCTGCGGCAGCTTGGACGCTGTTGTCTGAACGGAAGCTCGTTCCGATCCAGGGCCATCGATGAGAGCCCTGCATCATGTGGCCCAGCGATTTGTCTATCATTGTGGTATTTGCAAAACCCGGCGATGGCACGGGCGGCAGCCGAAGCTGCTGAGGAAGAAAAGTTGTCTCTGGGCAACCGCTATCGCAGAGGTCGGTCGGGCATCAGGATGATGCGCAGAATGTTGGGGGGAGGGGGGGAGCATTTAGGCCCAAAAAGGTCGTAGGCTGCGGAAGCCAGAGTCGGGGGCGTATCGAGGCCCAAATGCCGCGATGTGAAGCCGGCCGTCAGGCTGGAAGCACCGGTGTTATCTGGGCAGCAGGTGCTGCAGATGTTGTCGGAGCGGAGGCGAGCCGCAAAGGTAGCTGAGATCGCATGGTCCCAAGTGGTCGAAGGGCAGTCTGGCCCGAAGGTCGCGAGCGGCGGTGAGTCAGTCGAGCAGACAATGCTACGTCCGAGCGGCCGAGGTTGCAGAAGCCAGGTTACCTGAAGCTATCGCCACCGAGGGTAGGCAGCTGTGCTGTTGAGGGTCTACGTGAATGAGCGGCTTGATATTGGAAGGGTTACAGGGTGGTATTGCATCGCATCCGAACCGAGAAGCGCAGCGGCATGAATACAAGACCACAACGCCACCACTTCAAGCCGGCTCTAGCCAAGAAGCTTGTTGGATAGAGCGTTCACCGGTATGAATAAGCCTGTCCAGCAAGCCGGGGAAGGCCACAGGGAGAGCCTTCGCGAATGGCGGACGGCTTCGTCGGCTGACGTGTCGGCTCGGATGTTATGCTTGCTCGGAGCGCCCACGCATTTCACGCATGGGAGTCGGTTTTGTCAAAA
Organism: Purpureocillium lilacinum; assembly: GCF_001653265.1. NCBI lineage: Eukaryota > Fungi > Ascomycota > Sordariomycetes > Hypocreales > Ophiocordycipitaceae > Purpureocillium > Purpureocillium lilacinum. Next base: position 15,841 of record NW_017264084.1, read on the forward strand.
TTAGATGACTACCAAGGGAAGCGACGATCTACCTGGGGCCGCAGAGTCGCGGGACGTGACGACGCCGTAGAATAGCCTGTGGGAACAAAAGTCTCCATCGGAAACATGCTATTGTGCTGCTTCTGCTGTTGCGGCCGACCTTTCACTGCAGCGGATAATTAACCTTTCGGATCATAACCTTTAAGACCTTGGCCAACGACAACGCGGTGCCGTCTCTGTAATGCGGCGGGAGTTTGGGCTTTGTATGCGTTGGCCTTCGTGAAATTCATTTCCACACTGCCAAAAGCCAACTCCTGGCCGCGACACGCCAGCGCAACCACCCAGGACAGTGAGCCCAGGCTCGGTGACCGAATGAGCTCCAACAATTCGAAGTCGCTCGGGTCAGGCACGGGGCATCCACACAGACCTTGTCCTCAATTATCTGAGTGAGACCTGCTGGCTTTAACCGAGGTTCGAAGGCGGGTCCCGCACTTTTACTGGGAGTCCGCGAGTGGTCCGCTTGTGAACCCATGCGGTCGCCTGTCCGTGCCAACCACTGGCTCCCAGTTTGAGTGTCCCTACCCGAAGTCTCGGTTGGTGCCGCTCTGGTGCATCTTATCATTTCTGTCGGCGTAGGCCAAGCTGGCTCGAGGTGGTTGGGAGCCTGCTCCCCATGGCGGGTACATCTGCCGCGAAGTCGCGCAGGCGTCGCTGAAACAAGTGTCGGCACAGGAGAGGGAAGGGTCGAGCAAAAGAGTGTAGAGCTAATCCGCACTATGACAAGCTCGTACGTGTCTGCAGCACAGTAGAAGGGGCCTTTCCGATGGTGTCCCGCTCTAAAGCGTGGCGCCACTGCCTGAGGAAGCTCACCATTGGACATGGCTTGTGAGCTAGTGGACACGGCAGCTTTCCATATTTCCTGCGAAGTGAACAGCGAGGGAACCCGCCATTGCAGCCAGCCGAGCAACCGATCGCACCCCTTGATACAACCGAGCTGCCTGAGCACAGTAATTTCTGCTCCAAGTGGACCGGCAAACGGCGCTCGTCTCAGCAGTGCCCGTGTCCAGGATATGAAACAGCCAGCCTCGGCGGGGTGGCTAGGCCAGCTTACAAATAGACGTTCGGACTGTCAGCGGTCAATCTATTGCGCCGAACTGCAAAGAAAGTGGGCCATCATGTTGGCGTATAAGCTGCAATCTCAAGGTTGCGGCCCAGGCCGCAAGAACCTGTCCTTCCACCCCAGGCAAAGCCATCACTGTGCAAAGGAAACCCTTCATTGAGCAAAGGACTCCAAACGACGCGTTGAGTCATCCGGAACAAGTATCCTGGCGGCGTCTGTGCTCAGCAACTCCGAGTCTCAGCAGGATCTCAGCTCTCTGTATAGTGACGCCCATCATCGGTCATGTTGCAGCAGCCGACAACGAATCGGACACAGTGACGGACATGGAGGTGATGGATTTGAATCAAGGCAAAGGACCGTTGGTCAATAGGTGTGGTCCAATACACCTTTTAGACCTCCCAGCGGAAATATTATGCGACATATTCAGCCATTTCGACAATCCATTTCGGATGTTCTGCGATGACATGCTTTTGCTCTGTCCGCATTGGAAAGAGGTTTACGCCCAGCAAGGTTTCGAAGATACCCGGCCAATCCAGCAGGAGCGCCTACGGACAATCCAGAACATACGCCTCGTGTGTCATGTTTTCAACGAGCTCGCATCGCCGCTACTATATGCTGACATCGGTCTAAACGTCAGCCGAGTCTCCTTGAATTTGCTGCACGGGCTTGCTAAGCAACCCTACCTCGCCAAAAGCATTCGCAGCATCACGATCTATTTATATGCTTTCCCTTCCGAACTCGCTGCGGAATTGCCGCGTTTCAGATCCAATCGCGAGAAAGAACTAGCCGACTTTTACGACAGTTGCGTAAGGTGCCGGTACGAACTGGATGAGATTGACAGACGTGATTTGAACATACCGGACGAGACGCTGGAGAGGGCGATGAGCGCACACGACGACATTCTCGACGCGTGGAAAGCTTATTTCGACCCAGCAAACGATAACGTGATGTCGCAGACGATGCTTGACTACCAACAATGCCTTCTGAAAGGTCATGATGACTATCGGAAATTACACGACGAGCAACTTGGGCTGTTAACATCGGGGATGTTCACAAGTGGTCTGGTTTCGTCGCTGGTGCAAATGCCTAATTTTCGCAGCTTGCACTTCAACGACGAGTCGGGTCCCCATTTTCCGACAAAACTTGCCCCGGATCCTACGGTAATTTTTTCCAGTCCTGAAAATCTACGCCGATATATGGGAGTTCCATACGAATGGGCGGAAGCTCAGAAGCTAAACGGTGGTGCGGACCTGCTCCCTTCAACCCTTTTACTGGATGTTCCAACATCCATACACAAAGCCGGGGTCAGAATACGCCACCTAGCAACGTGGTGTCTCCCGAATTTTCGAGAGTCGGCGCTGTTTTCCTCTCCTCGCGATGATCTGTGGCAAAAAGCATGGGAAGACTTCCACACTGCGTGCAGTGAGCTGGAAATTGTCGACTTGCACCCATGGCAGGACGATATATCAGAACTTGAACTCGAGCGCATTTGCGAGGCAAAAGCCCTTTTGCAGAAGTTTCTGCCGGCTGTGCTCTCCAGTCAGAGTCTTCGAGAAGTCAGTGTTGGACTAGGCCGCCTACGTTTCACCGATTCTGCGTCTGTAGTACGCTTTTGTGATTTAGGTTCCGCCATCGGTGCGGTGACATGGCCACACCTGAGGAAATTGCGACTTAATGCCGTGGCATTTACCCAGCACGATCTTGAAGAGTTGTGTCATAACCTAGGGCCGAACATGGAATATATCGATCTAAGCAGCATCCAACTGATCGAGGGAACCTGGTCGGCCACACTCACCATTCTTCGAGACAAATACGCGGCGCGGTGTGCTCGTGGTGATTGCAATTTGGAACTTCGCCAGTTACAGGGAGGCGAATTTGACTGTACTGAGCTCAAATCCATCAATTTGCTACCTCTTTCGTCGCTAAAGGAAAGTGGCTGGCAATTCGAAAAATGGAGGGGCTCAATCGCTGATCAGCTAGCCGAGCTGTATGTCAGAGGCAAGAGTGTGATGGAGAATCCGCTGAACGGAAATGCTACCCAGATCCTCAAGGAAGGTCCCATGACAACTGTTTAGGCCTCGGCACAAAGACTGCAAGTGTGATGCAACTTGAGAGGAAGGGGTTTGAGGCAGTAGCGACATAAGGCGCTTCGCGGAAACCCGCTGAGGATGGATGTTGGGACATTGGGGAGGGTACGGCTCTCGGAGAGAACCGTCGATCGAGCTCTGCTACGGAAGTTCAATTTCTCTCCTCATAATGGTCTCGATCAATATTTGAAGCTCTCGTGCACCACACCTAGGTCGCCTCTGCCTACCGCTCCGCGGCGCAGACTACCTGCAACCGGCTGGCCGCGTCCATGCTGCGAGTCGTGCAAGCTTCGCTGCCGACCGTCAAACTTCAGTACTAGAGGTGTGACGTCGGAGCTCGAAAACACATCGGGTCCATGTCAGGGATATAAGATTGTTTCGAGTTGGCTGGCACGCGACGCATAACTGCCGACGTGAACGACATGGCCCGTATCGTATGTCCAGCTTATACCACCGAGACTCGAAGTCGAACAGGCCACGGCTGACTCCTTTTGCGGGAGGAGGTGTTACACAGCCATGCAGACCTCCGCCGGGCACGAACGTCTCGCGGGTTGAACCAGAGTGCGACGATCTGCGCGATTCTGTAGATGGCGACGGGGGGTGACGAAGAGCGGCGTGCCATAGGCTCTGGAATTGCCCTGTTCAGGCGGTGTGTTGCTGCCAGCTCATTCAATCCGCGTTGCTTTCGCGCCTTGCTGTTGCTGTACGTATGACGTCTTGCGTCCATGTCCGGGGGCCGCCCGTCCCGTCGGAGCGCAGCTGGCGAGCTTCACCTCGACGAGCGGCTGGTAGGTCCATGACGCCATCGGCAGCGGGCCACTGCGCCGCGCACCACCAGTCGAAGGGAAGTCGTACGACGAGTAGAACCCGTAAAATTCCTTAAAGTGGCCACGCAGCTCCTTGATGACCTTGACCGTCATAGCGTCACCCTTCTTCAACACATCTCATATCGCCCGGCACCAAGATTACGGGAGGTTAACCTGGAAAGAACGGCGCAGTTGGGGGCGTGTAACCCTTGGCAGCTATACTTCGCCACACGAGCATGGTGCATGTACACGGATCCGGTCTCAAGGTATCTCAGAGGAACGCTGTACCAAACTTTTCATGCACTTCTTCCCCTCACCGTAGCTGCTCGCAAGCGTCGTATTCAGCGTCGCCTTGACAGCCCCCGGCTTGTTGAGTGTCTGGCAAAACAGAATCGACGTCTCGGTGCAATTATTGTCGACGTCGACGGCCCTTGCCTGGGAGAAGGCCCTCCCGATGCTCGCATCCGCGGTCGACCGCCACATGCCCTTTTGTGAGTACCGGTCCAGGTGCATCGCGATGACGAGCCAGATCTGCCACACAGTCCACACCAACTGGATCGTTCGTGGCATCCACAGCACCTGGCACAACAGGCTTGCGGGGAACAAGGTCCCGAACGCGACAATGAGGACGAGCTGCGCCTTTTCGCACGCCTGGCTGCGCACCGGATGCCCGTAGTGTCGGAAGAATTGGTTCACCACGCTCGGGGGCCCCGAGATGAGTATGAACTTGCCTTCGGTGGCCGGGCACTGCACCTCCCAGTCGCGATGCGCTTCGTCGTCCGGCGCTTCCGACAAGTCGTCGAGGCCCTCGCGATGCACGGCGAGGAGGGCGCCCAGGATACGCATCACCAGCGGCATGACGAAGAGGATGGCCCACAGCGAGCGCAGGATGACGGCTACACCTATCATGACGCCGATGCCGCTGAGCTCGGCCAGGCACATGGCCAACACCGTCTCCAGTCCGATGCTGTCTATGCCCTCGCGCACCACAGGAAGCCCCCCGTTGGCAATGTCGGCCGCCGTGGCTTTGGAAAGTACCAAGTGGTCGACGGTAACCCTGGCCCGAACAGGTTGCTTTCCGGTGCCACCTGCCTGCTCCAACGGCCGACCCTCTTCAGCGGCCTTGTCCTGCCGAGGTCGTTGCAGGTCCGGTATGGGCATCTTCAAAAGCGCCTGCACCCAAATGCAGTTGCGGACCTGCGACACACGCTCGAGCTCTGCACCCCGGGCGTGCATAGTGTAGCTCATGCCAAGGTCTCGGTAGAATGCCGTGCCCAGCATGTGGCCCTGGGCCGCACCGCCCAAGAGCCCATAGCGGTAGACCGTGTCCATGACCTCGAGGGCCGCGGGGCTGAGGGGTCCGGCCATGGAGTAGAGCAGGACCAGACGCGGGGTGCTCTCGAGGTTCAGTGACGAGAAATGGCGTTGCGGCCAGAGGAAGCGGTCAAAGATAGTTGTGGTCGCGGCCTGCCCGCCCAGGTAGCCGAGCAAGGCGTTGAAGGCGCCAAAGACGTCGCCGCCACCGGGGTCGGACATGGTGGTGCTGTGTGTTGGTATATGCTGAGGATCATGAGAAGCGGGAGCGAGTCTTCACAAAGCAGCTTGGCACCCAATGAAAAGTAAAGGTCCGAGGCGCGTGTCGCGCTCCAGGGGGTTCTCACCATGATCAGAGCGTGAATCGAAAAAGGCATGGCGTCCCCTGCAGTCAGCAATCATGCAGGCAGGCCTTTGCTCGCACTCTGGCGAATCAACGCATCGACTACCAGGTGGTTCCGCATGCGCCCACGGCGATTCTCCTTGCCGGCTTATTGTGTGCCTGTTCCTGTCCTCTGCAGAGATACCTGCTGTCTCTGGACTGGACTCGGGCCGGCATGATTCGGAGTCGGACTTGAAGCGCTGTGGGGCTGAGACGGTGAGGCCGTAGCCGACCAGGCTTCAGCTCGCATGACGCAACCAGATTCAGGCAACGAGTGAGGGAGTCTTGACAACAAATTACTCGCGCGAATCAAGCTCCAGCGCAGAGCATTGAAACCATCGTTGAGGGCAAGCAAATCCGCATCACGCAACATGGACCCCACGTTAGCCGTGCAGCGGGCCTCGAGCCCGGAAGAAGCCAATTTTTACCACGACTTTGACAGGTTTGCGGCAAACTTGCTGGCACCCAAGTTCTACGTCAAATTGGCGTCCCGCTACCAATTCTCCGACCAGTACAATGACATGTGGAACGAGTCCTGGGCCGAGTACGACGCATTCGAGGAGAGGAGAGTGGCCCTTGGCGCCCACCGGCTAGACTTCCAGGAACCTCTGGAGGAGTGGAGGCGGGCAGACGACAAGTTGCGCCGCGAATACTCTCCAAACCAGGTCGGCATCTTCGGCAAGGTCCCCCTATATTACGCTCTTCATCTCTACATCGTGGAGACCTCGAAGGAGGATCTCCAAGTTGATAGGCTGTACTCGTGGAAGATGGCCATGCGTGACTGGAATCGCTTCAGAGAACTCTACGGGTCCTCTGCCAAGTTCCGTGCGAAGCTATCTCCAATCCAAAAAACGTCATTCGGCATCCTCGACGACTGGTGGAACTCTCGGTACTCGCCAAAGAGCGACATCGATGCATTTCTTGCGTCCGTGGAGGAGCTTTGTCCAAGGGCATCGATTACACCGCCGACGTCGTCTGATTTTTTTCACGAGTGGACGAGCCATTCCCACTACCATACCGCCTGTCTCGAGCTCTTCTTTCGCGAATTCCATGCCATGGAGTGGGAGCCGCATATCCCCCGGCCCAAACTTCTTAACCTGATGGCGTGTAGACGAGACGCGGCGCGGCACGCCATACATATGCGCTTTTCCTGGGCAACCTACAGATCCCTTGTTCCGAGAGCTCCTCCAAACGAAAACGACTCGGTTCTTCCAGCGTACGTCCAGCCGGTACGAGAGATGGACGGATGGAAAAACAACATCTTCTTCCAGGAGCCGCCGATGGGCGACATCTCCCGCGACGCTTACACATTGATGTTGGACGTCGCCACCGACCCTCCGCGTTATCTGTGGGATGTGAAGGCCAAGCAAACGGTTCGGACGAGCGACTTCACGAAATGCCCTGACTACGTGTGTGTCAGCCACACCTGGGGGCGGTGGACTTGCCGGCCGCCGAAGCTTGTGCGTGTCCCCAACGTGCCGTGGGAGATCAAGGCGAACACCTTGTACGACGTCCTCGATGTCCCAGAGATGCTTCTCGGCCTCAAAGAGGACTACATCTGGCTCGACCTCTTTTGCCTACCGCAGAATGACTCCCCCGAGCACCATGCCGAGGTCGCCAACCAGACTGCCATCTTTAGACGATCCAAAGCATGTGTGGCGTGGCTGAATGATGTCGAGGAGTGGAAAGTCACAACCGCTGCTCTCGACTATATCGGGCTCCGGTACCTGCAGAACAGTTGCAACCACCCGGATCTAGAGGTGAGCGATGAGATTCGCCAGGAGACTCACCAAAGGGCAAGCGCCCAACCTGAACTCGTCAAGCCTGGGACGAGCGTGGAGCCGTCTAGCTGGTTTTCCTCCCTTTGGACGCTTCAGGAGACTGTGCTGTGTCCGAATCTGCAGCTATGCACCAGAACTATGGAGACCCTCTGTGACGGAGCTGCGACGCCGGTGTCCCTGTCCACGCTCCTTACCCTCGTTGATCTGCCCAAAATCCCATCCGGAGTCCGCACCAAGCAGCTCATTCGCATGGGTGCCACGTCTGGACGTCAAACCCCAGATGCTTGCCTGGCACTCAGCCGACTGTCGTATAAGACTCAGCTCGGCTGGGTCCTCAGCCAACTAACCCCCATCGACGTCATGATCAACGCCAACCTCCGTGTATGTAAGCGGTCCCGCGCAGTGGCCATCATGTCGGCTCTTGATGTTGTGGACTGGTACAAGGAGCGCAAGCCGGACAAGGACGGCAAGGTCAGTAGTACGGGACATGACGACGACGTGCTCGTGCTCGAGACGTATCCACTCTCGTTCATTCGCGAAGCCGCCAGCAAGTTTGGGTCGTCCTTCTACTCGGCCCTGACGGACGTCAACGCCTATCGCATGGAGAGGTTTGACACCTTGACTGGGTTCGGCGACTATCAAGTCGGCAGCATGATGCCCTTCACCAAGAACCACGGGTGGGTCTCCTCGGTGTATGCGGCCGCTCCAGTGTCCCAGCTGAGGAGGAGGGACCACGAGGCAGTGGCCGGCTGGGTGATTCAGGGAAACGCTGGCGTGCGAATTCGGTATGCCGGCATCTTGGCTTCGTCCGAGGACCCTCTGAAGAACGAGGAGGATCCCATCAAGGCTCTCGTCACGACAATAGGCAGAGAGAGGGAGGAGGGAAGGGAGAGGGGTAGGATGATGCTCAAGAAGGATCCCGACGCGGACCTGCGCTCCAAGCTTCGGGAATTGGCTGGGAAGAAATCTGTTTACTATGCTGTGGTCATGTCCGATGACTTTGGACTGCAGTTTGGTTTGCTGCTCCAGACAGCCAAAATACGGCTCCCCACGCCAGGGATCAAGAGACATCTGTGCAAGGTTGGCATCTTCTGGACCCAGAGCAGGATGGACACGGTGCCAAGCACAAAAGTAAACTGGGTCGTGGCATAATCCCATGTGTTTGTACGCCATTTTATTGCGGTGTTGTTTAGCTAGATAGATGCATACGTCTGCATTGGCGCATTGCTATGGAATAGTGACGCCGGCGAGCTAAATATCATTAGAGGGTGCTTGCGCGGCTACAGCGTGTCGCGACGAGCTAGCTCGAGCGAGAGACAAACAACTGGGAGTGGTACTGTATCTCGCAACTACACTGTTTGATTTCGCGTCTGAGTTGCAATGGTGTCTTGTTCTGGCCATCATCTCCATACTGCGGATTGTTAAGATGTAAGTGCTGGTTCCAATTGGCGCCCGGGCGCCAGTGTATCAGTCGCGGCGGCTCCCACGTCGGCAGTCCGGCCCCCTTCGGCAGAAAAAGTGGGCCAGGGCCCGGGGTGGCGGCTTTGGATGTGCACCGACCCCCGAGCGGCCAGGGTGGCGGCCTTGGATAGGCACCGACCCCCAAGCCGCGATGGGCGCTGCTGACCTGGCCCTGGCCGCGACTGTCAAACGGACAGGGCAGCATGCGGCCCGGGGCCAGTACGCCCAACCCGAAACAGGAGATCGCATCGCAGCCGCCTCGCATGCAGCGAGCACCACGCTGCCGTCGTCGCTTTGCGCGGGCCTGCCTGCGATACGACGCAACCGCGCCAACCCCCCAAGTCACATCATAGGACGACGCTTGTACCTCGGGATGCATTTCCCAGCATTAGACAAACTCCGCGGCGCTGGCTCCCGCGTCCTCAGAGGCCCCATTGGTGGAGCCTATTTCATGCTTCCTGGGCCACCCCGCCAGCTTCCGAAGCCGCGCTCCACCGCCATGACGCCACGATTTGATGATACAGCACTGACTGGCGCTTCATCGTTGCGAAACGGATCTGCCGTGCCTTGCGGAGTTCAAAGTCCCGATGCATTGCGAATTTTCGCCTGTAGTTTGAGTCATCGCTGTCTGGCCGATCATGCGGCCAGGTCCGTATATAAGCGCAGTAAGTCCTCTGCGGCCGAGGCCGCCAACTACTGCCATAGCCCCATACATACATGGCACATCGCATTCCGTCACAATGGGTTCGCGAACTGACAGCTCCAAAATCGACGCAGCGCCCCTTGGGCAGCCGCTGCAATTCGCATTCAGCAGCAAGACGGCGAAGAACCGCTTCCTCAAGGCCGCCATGACGGAGCGCCTCTCGTCCTGGGACCCGCGCGACCTGCCCAGCCGCGGCGTGCCCTCCCAGGACCTCGTCAATGTCTACCGCCGCTGGGGCGAGGGCGACTGGGGCCTCATCCTCACGGGCAACATCATGATAGCCTACGACCAGCTCGAGGCCGCGGGCAACCCCATCGTCCCGCGCGACGCTCCCTTTTCCGGCGAGCGCTTCGACGCCTTCAAGGACCTCGCGACCGCCGCGAAGAAGAACGGCAGCCTCATTGTCGCGCAGGTGAGCCACCCGGGCCGCCAGGTCTCCCAGGATATCCAGCAGACTCCCATCTCGGCAAGCGACGTGCAGCTCGAGGGCGAGGTGATGGGCATGCGCTTCGCCAAGCCCCGGCCCATGGAGAAGAAGGACTTTGAGGAGGTCATCGGCGGTTTCGCGCACGCAGCCGAGTTCTTGTACAAGGCAGGCTACGACGGCATCCAGCTCCACGCCGCGCAGTAAGTACCACGTTCTGTGCCCTACGTGGCGACTGACTGTGATCGGTACTAACATTGACAGCGGCTATTTGCTCGCGCAGTTCCTCGCCCCGTCGACAAACAAGCGGACTGATCAGTACGGCGGCTCGGTGCTCAATCGCGCGCGCATCATTTTCGAAATCAGCGAAGCCATCCGCGAGCGCGTCCCGGATAATTCCTTCAGCATCGGCATCAAGGTCAACAGCGTTGAGTTCCAGGAGGGCGGCTTCTCGACCGAGGACTGCCGCACGCTGTGCGGGGCGCTGGAGCAGCATAGGTTCGACTACGTCGAACTTTCGGGCGGCACGTACCAGTCGCTGGCGTTTATGCACAAGCGGCACTCGACGCGCAAGCGCGAGGCCTTCTTCCTCGAGTTCGCGGACCTGATCCTGCCGGAGCTGAAGAAGACCAAGGCGTACGTCACGGGCGGGCTGCGCTCGACCGAGGGCATGGTCAAGGCTCTGGAGACGGTTCAGGGCGTCGGCCTCGGCCGGCCGGCCTGTCAGGAGTTTGATCTGCCCAAGAAGATCTTGAGCGGCGACGCGAACGGGGCGAAACATTATCTGCTCGACGAGGAAGACTTTGGGCTGACCAATGTCGCGGCGGGGACACAGTGAGTGCCCGTCTCTCACGATTTGCATAGATCGATATTGACAGCTTGAACGCAGGATGCGCACCGTTGGCAAAGACAAGCAGCCTCTGGACCTAAGCCGAGATGACCACAAGCACATTTTCTTGGAATCGCTGCAGAAGTGGTGGCAAGGAATGGCGAGCAACAAGGATGGGTCCAAGTACGGGTTCATCGACATAGAAGGCATCAAGCTGCAGCCGTACGGGACAGCATACCCTTAGACGGAGGATGCACTAGGACATAGAACCAATAAACAGCGATGCTTGATCTCTATTGATGATATTCTCAAAAGGACCTATAAGCAGACCCCGACTGGGACCCCGCACGACAGCCGTTCCGAAAGCAAGCGGTATTTCGACGTCGCTGGGGCGGTGATTTAGTGGATGGCCGATCGCCTAGCCGTCTTCCCGATATTCAGGCTCTCGGCGTACTTTCGCTCTATCAGATCAGCTGTGGACTCGAAACAGAGCGCGAGGAGCTCGCAGAAGCCTGTTTTGTCGGTGTATCAAAACTATACCCCGGTGTAGGCGGTGTGAAAAGCGGTAGGTGGTACCGATATGTGTCAGGGAGTGAGGTTGCACAAAGGGGGTGAACCCGGTACAAGGATATGGATTCAGGTGATTGCATGAGCTGGAAGTACATGGACAGGCAGTGTGGCTCACACAGACACACAATAAGCTGTTGCACTACTGGACTTGCACAACTACAGTTGCACCGGATAACTGCATAAGTGCATGCTGGGGGCGTGAAGCGAGCTGCATGTCTCACTTGTCCACACGAGCAAAATGGCCGCGAGAAATGGGCAGAGATGGAGAAATGAAGATCACGATCAATACACTCGAGCAACTGCTCATACACCTCATCTTTAGACGATGACGCCTTTTGTGCTTGTTGAAAACGAAGGAAAGGAGTGGCCTGATGAAAATGCTTGGGGTGCACGTATGGACAGCATCGTCGCGCGGTGCATATGCAATATGCGGGATCATGCTGGCCAGACCGCCATTTCCGCACAAAACAGACCCCGAGGAGGAAAGATACACAATCCTCAAGCAACTAAAGAGGACACCAATAATAACCCCAGTCTTGATGACGAAGATGATCTGAATGCCTTCATTAATGTTGTGTGCGCGTTCATAATTCCCGTCGCGGATCTAACAGTGCTTGTATCCACACCGTACATCTGACACATAAGCACACACCCGAATTTGCACACATTGTGATCTGTTAGAGTGGTGGAAAGGGGTGCCTGGAGGGTACTTGGGTGTGTGCCGAACCTGACGGCTACAGGCTTATGGAGGCCTATGCAATATGGTGAAGGATATCGCACACACCGCCATTTGCTGCACATCAACGCACAAAACAAGCGAAAAGATGAGGATAACTACACAATCCTCAAGAATCTCGAGGATCTGAAGAAGAGACCAATAATAACTTCAGTCTTGATGACGAAACATTCACATTTGCCTTCACAAGTGCCATCGCCGGTCTGACATGATCACCTATTCCGACAATATGTTGAATGGGCAACTCTCCCCTGTAAAATTCTTCGCTTCACCGACCTGTTAGCAGCTTGGTTGTGCGGGGTAATTTTACAGGCCACCCAAACACCCTTTCGCCTCTTGCGTCCTACCGGCACCCTAACTCTTCGGAGGGAGGCACGATCAGAATTCCAGGGTGCGGCCTGCCGTCGCAGCGCCCCCAGTACTATCAAGATCTGAAAACGAGCAAAATCGCGGGGATTGTGTTCATGTGCGAATGTGATCAGGGCAACCACAGAAGACGGCCTTGTTCTGGTGGATCCTGAAAATGACTGCTACAATAACGCCATGGCTCTCGTGCCAAATGAGGCATTCACTGCGATCGGTACAGGGGTGGCTGTGCTTGGCCGCGGAACAAGGGTCGGAGAAGGCTGTAATGGAGGCCAGGGCGAACCGTCGTAGTCGAGAGAAAATATGCTCCATTTGGGCCCTCAAGTCGTCGTTTCGCGCTTCATTGTGCCCGTAATCCCGATCGCCAAATGTTAAGCAAGAAGCTCAATCCTGCAAAGGTCTTGTGCCGCAATATACTTCCTCAATCCACATCGTTTCCGCGAAACCGCGAGTTTCAAGAAGTCCGTCTCCACCAGGATTGTCCCTCGCCGTTGAGTAAAAGGCGCGCCGCAACCGGATTTTGTTTTTAGCTAGTGTTGCTGACGTTTGGTGCCGCTCTAGAAGCCACCACCTCCGATGGCTCGACAGCTTTGCATCTTGCCGCACGACATGGGCAAGCGAACATCGTGCGGCGCTTATTACGAGCAGGCACAAACATTCATGTTACGAACAATGGAGGTTGGTCGCCAGCTCACACTGCGGCGTGCCACGAACAGGTCGAGGTTTTGCGGCTTCTGTTCAAAATGGGAGCTGATTTCGACTGCCTGACGCTGGAGGGTTCAACACCATTATCCATAGCGGCAGAATACGGGGCTTTGGATGCCGTCCGTTTTATCCTCGACATCGGCGCAGGCGAGAGCGGCAAAAGCCATCCTCAGGATTGGACACCTTTGCATTGGGCGGCAAACGAGGGGGAGCTAAGTGTCGTGCGGTACCTCGTCTGTGAAGGAGGATTTCAACCAGACCTGGCGCCGCCGGATGGGACGACAGCGTTGTCCCTCGCCTCGGAGGAGGGGCACATCGACACGGTGCTTTTCCTACTCGACAGTGGAGCGAACCCCAATGCAACGAGTGGACTGGAATGTTGGACACCGTTGCACTGGGCAGCATGCAATGGGCACGTAAGTGTTGTGCAACTTCTGCAAGAGAGAGGTGCCGACCCCGGCCTACGAACAGCAGATGGATCAACAGCAGCAGACCTGGCAACGGAAGGCGGGCATTGCGCCGCAGCTAGACTTCTACTCTGATCGCCTGGCAGGACAGTACTGTAACAAGACAACTCATTTGAGCATGCTTCGCACCTACCGATACCCTCCACGAAGATACCCTCATCCGGGCCTCAGGCCTTCTAATCCTCCTCTTAAGTAAACTGGTCTGGTCATGTGCCTATGGGTACGACCCAACATCGGTCACACCGCGGTGGAGTCGGAAAAAAGCTACGGCGACAGTCCATTCAATGCCCCGTTTCTACTGGGACAGGGACCCAAAAACTTGTAGTGTCTGGCAATTGAGTTTCTAGAAGCTCGCTTCGCATGCGGCCGAGGAATTGGCATGGAGGCAGCGCCGGATTACCCGAACTTGTTCCTATCATGGTGCTCTGTAGTTCGATCTTCATGCCTTCCATCCCGTAGTTAGCATTCATAACGTGACTGCGTCGCCCTGTCGAAGTTCAAGAAGGTACGATGGCTCACCAAAGGTCATAGCGTGCAAATTGCTCGCTCGCAGCCCGGCCCACGTCAAAGTGCCACAGGACTCCTGTGCATCGTCCGTGGCTTAATGTAATCCGCAGCACAGGACGAAACGGCATTCAGGAAGACTGCATTGTCGCAGATGTTACCTTTGGAACTTGGCCCAGAAAATAATTGGAATGTCCGCAGTGCGGTGACATAACAAGGCAGAACAAGGCAGCCCAACGAACACGCTTCAGTGCTATAACATGAGCCCGTCCGACGAGCACCATGGTGTGCTAAGATGTGGTTTCGGGAGTCACGTGATAGAGGTTGGAACTTTGAACTCTGATTTGAACTTTGACTCCATTGGTCGCCGCTCAGAGATGAGATGAGTGCAGGCCGCCGCAACGAAGTTTGTCCACCAGAATACTGAAGTAGAACTTCAAAGGGCAAATACGGTGCTATTGAATTGATGCAGCGCGGCTAGGAAGTTCGGGCTCTTCGTCCTAGTTTCAAGGGAACAACGTACTGTTCTTTATAGGGGCAGCGGCGAGCCGCAGCATACGGCACGTCGGCGTGGTGGTGTAGTTGCCTCACGAGTCGAAGGCAAGGTTGCGGCAAGCTCTCCCTGGGTAGCCTTTGTAAGTCATCGTCGCTCGGTGGTTCAATCGTGACCGGCCGTCCACGCAAGCTCACGAGGGTATGTGGAGGTTGTGGATGGTGCTCTCCCTAGCTAAGTACGAACCGTCAGTGAGGCTTCGGCTAAATGCCATACGTTAAAAGTCAGGGCGAATGGCAACCTTAACACTTCAATCAACAGATTGGTCGGCATTCTGCGTGCAATACTGCGCCGGGGTTTAAAGGATCGATGAAGGGCACAATTCGGATGGCGCTTTGTTCAGAATGTGACGGTATCGGACAGATCGCAATGTCTTGATGCAGGACGATGCGAACAACAAGTGTCGGTGGTAGATGCTCTCGTGACTGGCCAATTACTTACTGTTCGACGCTGCTTCTTCGCAGACTGAGAGCGAAGCACAGTGGAGGTGCGCGACGGGAGAAGATGAGAACAGACTGGACATAGAGGGTTCGGGGGGTCGTTCCTAGACCCTTCCGCCGCCGTTTCTACCCAATTCTCATGTGACGCAAGTTTCGGCTCCTCGACACACTGCTGCGGGCTTCTACGATGGAAGAGTGCACGGCCAAGTTGCGGATTGACTCCCGCCGACTCAGAAGAGCCATTGTCGGCACTCAGACGAGGTTGTCAGCGTTGAAGGCAAGCGTCAACATGGATGTCCGGTGCGATGGTGTGGAGAATCGCGGGGTGAAAGTTGATGGTGTGAAGTAAAGAAGCGGGTGGTGGGCTGAATGACAGGGGACACGGATCCCTGTCTGTACCCCTGTACCACCCTAGCCCTACCCCTTGTCCTGGGCAATGTGCAACAAATCGCGTCCAGAAACGGCTGCAATCCTTCTTCGCCTCCTGCCGCACGTCTTGCGAGATTCACACCACGCGTCCTGCAAGCCTGCATGCTTCACACCACTCACCCTGCGAGCTTCACACCACACGGCCTGGAAGCCGATTTGGCTGCACACCACACGCCCAGCAAGCCTGCACGCTTCACACCACAATTCCAGGACACTGATTTTGCTTCACACCACATGTCCTGCAAGCCCACAAGCTTCACACCACTCATCCTACGAGCTTCACACCACACGTCCTGGAAGCCAACACGCTTCACACCACACATTCTGCAAGCCTGCATGATTCACACCCCTCGTCCTGCCAGATTCACACCACTCGACCTGGAAGCCGATTTTGTTTCACACCACTCGCCCTGCAAGCCTACATGCTTCACACCACACGTCCTGCGAGCTTCACACCACACGTCCTGTAAGCCGATTTTGCTTCACACCACACATCCTGCGAGCTTCACACCACATGTCCTGCGACCTTCACACCACATGTCCTGCAAGCCTACATGCTTCACACCACACGTCCTGCGAGCTTCACACCACGCTTCCTGCAGGCCGACTTTGCTTCACACCACGCGGCCTGCAAGCCTGCATGCTTCACACCACTCATCATGCGAGCTTCACACCA
>NW_017264085.1:9257-27170 GCF_001653265.1 Purpureocillium lilacinum
GTTGATGTTGTACGTAATGCCGAGGAGGGCGAGAGCGAGTTGCGATGCCAAATTTAGTGCCATGAAGACAAAAACAAAGACTTGAACAACTGGGCGACGCGACATCCAACCGAGCATGACGAGGCGGCTGAGATGCTCACTCTGCAGGATCAAATCAGCCTCCAGTGGAGTGTGGTCGTGCAGACTCAGCAGCCACCACCGCAGCTCGCCCACGTCGCCCTTGAGGGAGCTGACCAAGTTCAAGCCGAGGCCTATAGAAAGGCCAATGATGAGCGCGTTGAACTCCTTCCTCTTACTGGCCGGCATGGCCTCTCTGCCCGAGTAGCTCCAAATAACGCCGTAGATGGACATGGCAAGCGCAACGGTGAGGATCCAGCGACAGAGGCTGGTCAATCCCATATGCCGCAGCTGCTTGCCGCGGTGAAACTGCTCGTAGGCGTAGCTGGGTACTGGTCGCTGGGACGAGGAGGACTGGCGGCTGTTGGGCCGTAACGGCTTGGTGGAGGCGCCCATGTCGTCGAGATCGTAGGTCGTCGAAGACGCCGACACAGGCTGGATCTTTACGTTGTCGGCAGCGGCGGCCATTGAGACTCTTGCAGAGCATTACAGAGACGAGAACATGGCAATTCGCGAGACAATGGTGAGCATCCGGACAAGGCTGTGGCTTCAGAAGCGAGAAATTGTCAGCCTTTCAGCTTTTGTGGGCCGCCCATTCAAGTCCTGGCCAACGACCCTTTTCCAGGAGCGAATCAACAAGGCGGGCACGCAATTGCCCCTCGTCGGGCTACGTGGCAAAAATTGGTGCGCCAAACCGGCACCCTCACCTTCTCCAGGACCCGCGGCCTGTCTACATCAGCGCCGTGTGGGGCCTTCGAATCCTCGCCCGGAAGTGTTTCCCGCCTGCCAACAAGCACGTGCCCGTTTCTAATTTGTTGTAGATTGTATGGCAGCAAGGGATCCCAAGCTGCCACGAGACGGAACATTCCTCGTTGCAATCCCCGATCGGCTCCGGCCAAGGACGTGTTCTGCTTGGTATCGATCTCAAGGCCCGCCGATGTTCTTTGGAAACAAGCTTGAGGCCCGGCTCGGACATCACCGAGCGAAGCTCTCCCAGATACTCTGAACCAGGGCCAGAATATGTCCGAGAGGTCAGCACCTCATCCTGCGAGCAGGCATCGATGAAGTCTCGCTCTTGATCTCTCAACATAGCCTCAACAGCCTCGACGAGTGAGTACAAATGGCTCATCCCATTGAGCAGGTAGCTCTTGATATTGTTGTTGCTGGCCTCGGTACCAGAGGTCACCCGACCTCCAAAATTGCGGTACTTCTTGATGAAACATTGTGCCCACTGTGCTCGTATGGGCAGGTACGTGTTGTACAGGTACATAAGGATGGCCGGCTGGTCGTTGAACTCGTCACATAGGCCCGCCCAAGCCTTCTCGTGTTCTTCCCTGGTCTCTGCAAAAGCCACCAACTTCCGCAGTTCGAGGACGCCACGGTAGTTGTGCGGCACAGGTGCAGCAAGGTTGCCCTGGGGCAGCGGGTTGTCTTGCCTCTCTGCTACGAGCACAGCTTCCATATCCCTCGGAGTCAATGCCATCTGTGTCTGCTCCCTGCAAGAGCTACCGTCTCCATCGCTTTCCCCACCTTCTTTTGCGTTCTTCCACTTCCGTTTCGCATTAAGAAGAACGTTTGCGTTGATATGGTGGATACAAAGCTGTTGCTGGCTGTCGGGGAATTGGTTGTCTAGTGCTTCCTTCATCGCCTTATCGTAGTCGGTGATAACAACGTCTGGTAGCGGAATCCCACGCCTCTCGGTCAATTCTCTGACCGCTTCAGTGAGGAATTGGAACCCCTCACGACGCTCGTTATCGATCAAACCGAATGCGGCGTTGTAGACAGACTTCAGGCATGTTTGCCCCGTTACCTGGAAGAGCGGGAGCTTGAAGCGGTTTGTATTGTACGTGTTGTCGAAGCTCATTATTTCCGGAAATCGTTTCCACATTCGGAGACAATATGGAAAGGTGAATAGGAGGCCAACGAGGCGATCAGGCTCTGTCTCCGACCACTTGACGATATATGGAATGGCCCTCTCGTCAAACAGCTTGATCAAGGCGGCTGTCGGACCCAATCCGCCAAGCTTTTCGCGGCGCAAGAGTGTCCTAGCGTTGTATATGTCCTTTCTTGTGTAGTGCGTTCCGAGATGCTTTTCTTGAACGATGCCACGGACATCACGCGCCCTTATTCCTACTCGTCGGCTTGTCGCTTCAATAGTTGCCTTGACAGAGTCAGTAAGTCTCCGATGGACTGGATGCGCTGACAGACTCATGGTACGGTCGTGGTTGTGTTGGCTGTGCTGAGGGTCGGCAAACGCCCGCAGCGTCCACCTGTAGTCGTTCTGTTCCAGGGCCTCCGCAATAATCTTCCACTTACAGCCGCACTTGCGCGACCGCCTTTGGCGGAGACCTGCGCCTCTTGATGTGCGTGGCTCGCCGTATCGATCACACTGGAACACATATCTGGTCTTCCGCACTCGGCTGCCGGAACCGTTGTGCCTGACAACACCAAATCCATTTTCTTTCGCGAATTCGTTGACGGAGGATTGAAGCGCATCGACCGATACCATGGCAGGGCCAGGGATTGGCGGGTTGGGGATGGGTATCGAGGTGCCGTGACTGCTGGACCCTGTGTCGGACAGACCGGCCCATTCCTCGTATTCATTTTGCTCCTGGCTTGGCGACGGTGACGGTGGTGAGACCGACAGTGGTGGTGGGTCTCGGGCGCCTCGAACAACCCGCTGCGTAGTAGGTGCCAGGCAGTGTTGAGCCAGTTCTAGAGCTAGTGCATTGTCCAACTTGGCTTGATCTTGGGCAAAATGCAAGGCAGATCGAAATCGGATCGTGCTTGTCGCGTGCTGCTCGGTATTATTTGCATTTGTCTGCTCGCGTTTGCGGACTCTCTCAAGTTTGTCGGGACCGGGAACGAAAGATGTGAACAACCGCCGTGCGCCACGGCCGCGGAACCAGTCATCTAGGAAGATTTGTGACTGCCGCAATTCCCAGTAGGGCTCATCAATTCCGCGATTACCATGTGGTTTAGGAAGGCTGCTCAAATAGTTCTCTGGCCATGTCGCAAACAGGTTGTACAAGGCGTTGTCGTCTCCATCGCCGTAGTGAACCTCGGGATCAAACGTAGCGGGGGGAGGAATTGCAGTAGCGGTCATGTCGTTGCCACCAGGACCGCTGAAGTTGACTTCGTGCCCAGTGTGGCTAACAGACCGACCGACTCAGACCGGGCCCTCCGGTCTGTCGGTCTGGATCCGTCTGGCTTCAGCAGCCCGGTCGGTCTAGGTCTGACAGTCCGACCCCGACATTTTACCGGACCGCCAACGGGGCTCGCCGCATAACATACGAAGACTTCATTGTTGCTACACTACCAACCCCCTCATGAGCCAGTGCTTTTGCAGTTGATCTGCCTCGATTACTTTTGGTGCTAGCCGGTTACGCTCGTCCGTAATCATCTTCTTCGTCTGGCTGAACACTCTCTCGCATTCGGCGCTCATGCCTGGAATGGAGAACAGATCGAGTGCCATTCGATACAGGACAGGATATTCCAATTGGTGCCGATTCCACCATTGGATCGGGTCTGCAACGTCCAGATCCTGTGGGTAAATGGCTCGCGTCTGAAATAAGTCGAGCTCGCTGACCGTCTTGGTTTTCTTTCGCTGCGTATTCAAGGAGCGTAGTGACCTTTTCCCAAAGGAACTGTAATCGTCGACTTCAGCATCGGTCTCACAACCATCAATCTCCAAAAGCCCTGCTTGCGCCTGCGTTTCCACTTCAGCCTGACGGGCGTATTCGTCGAACAAAGTACCCACAGCGGACTGCATGTCGTTGTACCATTGGGGCTTATCCATTGCGACTTTCCAATGCCGCTCAAAGTAGTCGTAGCCATAGGATGGGTGAAGTGCTAGCGCGGCTCTATAGACTGGTGTACGATCTGTTTTGACGTAATAGTCTTCGAGCTTTGCCCATCCGCAGTCAATTCCCGACTTGAAATGGGAGGCTTCCTCAAACCGGGTGTCATCTGCAGCCTGCCTAAACTTGACAAACAGATAGTCCATGGTCTTCAGCGTTTCCCACACGGCGCCATGGCCGCCCTCCGCTCCTGGCGTGCTGGCATTGCCCTCCATGGTCTTGGTTAGGATGTAAAACGGTTTCAGAAAGTCGTAAAAGCGCTGCAGCTCAACCCAATCCATAGCGGTGAGAAAGTCCTTTGAGAGGTCACGGTGGCCGGGATCGTGTTTTGGTATCTGCCATCGAGATTGATACAGCTCGATAGCAGCTCGTAGTTCGAGTGCTAAAATAAGCCAATCACGGTCAGCACGTAGCCGGAAAGGCTGGCAAGGGCCAGAGGTCATACCGCGCTCAATCATCATATAGATAGAGTTCCAGCGCGTCTTGCCATCGACAACAATCTCCAACGTGAAAATGGCATCATCCCCTGCGATCTCAGCCTGCAGTTGTCGCAGTGCCTGTCGCCGCTGGTCCGTTCGGCGAATGTAGGTAGCGAGGTTATGGAGCCTTCCGATCGATCCCTTCTTGGCCCAGATGTCAAAACTGAACTCATCTGTAGCTTCGCGAAGCGCAGCCTCGAATTTACTGACGTTGGACCCGAAAATGACGGCGCGAACAACTAGGTTAATAATGTGGCCGATACAGCGCAGACGGCGGCTGCTTACGTCCATTGGAAACCACCTTGCAAGCGCCTCCAGGCAAGTATCGTTGCTTTCGGCATTATCGAGCATAAAATATCCAAGCTTAGAGCCTACTTCGTACTTGTCAATGACCTCCTTGACGTAGGAGGCCATATTTTCGCCAGAGTGCGGGCCAATGAGGCGCGGTAGTCCCAGGAGGACATCCTGTTTCTTGCCTTCGCCGTCAACGAAGTGCCCGACAATACCGATGTAGTGGAACCCGTTGGAAGCAGTCCAGAGATCAAAGCTTA
The DNA here is from genome assembly GCF_001653265.1 of Purpureocillium lilacinum. Classification (NCBI taxonomy): domain Eukaryota; kingdom Fungi; phylum Ascomycota; class Sordariomycetes; order Hypocreales; family Ophiocordycipitaceae; genus Purpureocillium; species Purpureocillium lilacinum. Next base: position 14,265 of record NW_017264085.1, read on the forward strand.
GGTGAACGCAGCTCTTGGCACCCTTGACGAGGCCGAAAATGATCTCTCGACGTGATTCGAAGGTGTGACGGATCCATGAACAGACCGTTGTGTGATGCTGTGGAAGCAACTGGCTTGCAGGCTCCCCACCGTTCGCCATCAGCCAACGAAGCCGCTCGCTGGACGCTTGCCGGAAGGTAACATCTTCGAGAATGATCCAGTCCACGAAATGAGCTTTCCACGAAGCCGCGTCGAAGTGAGGGCGAAAGGGAGAATTTTGAGCTGCTTGGCGCGACAAGCGCATAGACCCAGCCTCGGACCTGGCAGCTAGAGTAAACGGGGTTGACAGACTTGTACTTCCGTCACGGAATTCCGCAATTTGATGTTGACGGAGCAGGTGCCTTGCAGCATGCGCGGTTCCCGATGACGCGTATAGAGCCGTCGAGTAGCTTCTCTTCTCGTGGCAGAGCTTGCACAGCCAGTACCGTATGCCTTTGTGCTCTAAATTTGCGCCATGGCGATATATCCATGACTCTTTTGTCTTGGTGCCGACGACACGCCTGTGGCGAACCCTTTTCCTCGCACCTCGAGGGCTGTGGTGACGCTGGCGAACTTGTTACGTCACTGAACGAACTCTGCGGGGTAGAGACGGTGGTCGTCGTGATGGCTTCAAGTTGCTGATGAACGCGCTTCAGGTCGTCGGCTGTCTGTTTTTGGTTATTTTGTAGTTGTTGGGTCAAATCACGAATCAAAGTGTGCTGCTCCTCAGCCGCCTCTTTCAACTCGCGGATCGCTTCTTGCTGCGCGCGGACGGTCTCGTTCTGGCCTTTGATGGCTTCTCTTAGCTCCTGGACCACGGTGCGGTACGCACCGAGCAACTCCAGTGCCGACGGCAGCGTCGTCGCTTCCTCGTGGTTGGTGTTATTTCTCTGATCCGCCACGGGGCCGCGATTGACCACCGCGGCCGCTGCCTGCGTTGTCGCCCTCGTGCTGTACCGACTGCTTTTATTCGGCTCTTTCGCGCTGTCGTCCAGCTTCCGTTTCATGGTTCGACGCCCCACCGGCGTCACCGAGCCGCGTCGCGGCCCCACCAACGTCCCCACACGAGCTGGAGAGCTCATCATAGGAGCCGGCCAACCCCTCGATAGTTCCAATGAAGAAGTAACAAAGATAGTTATGATCAATGAAGTCTTTGCGATCGCCGTTCTAGAATGTACACTACGGGGCGTACAGTACCAATACCAAGGGACTATCTCCATTGACTGATATCCAGGCTCAGCCACAGGGCTCACGATTCCCAGCCAGTAGTCTGGCAGAGTGCAAACCGTCAAGATACCGCGCTTGAACCACAATGTCATGTTGCACGTGGTTCGACGCCTGGGTTTCATTCGTCCTGTCCCACTCCTCAAAGCGAAAACTACTCATGCGGCTGACCACGCCCCGTTTCTACATGCACACTCAGTGCATATTCCTTGGCAGGTGTACCATACGATTACATGCCAGCTCAGATCCCTTCGATCTGGCTGCTCATACCCCGCCTAATCTTGCTAGGCTAGCCCGCAGTGGCGACGGCAAACACGACACGCCTGCGGTCTGGGACACTCTAGTTCATACTGACGACTTCTGTGCCCACTTGCAGTGTAGAGTTACCCACAAATGCAGAGCATGGGCGCCATGATAGCAAGCTCCGATCTCGTATCCGTGGCGAGGAGACCCGCACGTACTCTTCCCGGGGGGGGGGTTGTCGCTAGTCTCGCGAGGGTGCTGAGAGAGTACGCGTGATTGAATGAGCGTTGCGTGGAAGGGAAAGCGTTGCGTGGAAGGGAAAGCGTTGCGTGGAAGGGAAAGCGTTGCGTGGAAGGGAAAGCGTTGCGTGGAAGGGAAAGCGTTGCGCTGCCTGGCAAAAGTGGGTCCAAGATACCTCGTTGATCCTGGCCTCGTGGTTCATGAGCTTCTGCGGGCGAAGTGCCTGCATGTTGACCCAAACCCCAGTACGTGATATGGCGCTATGCTACCCCCTGAGCACTGATGTTCACGAGCCGTCGGACGAAGCACACAGTCTGAGTGGCATGGCCGGTGCCTCGCGTGGAGGCATGTCCTAGACCTGGCCGTATTCGCAAAAGCGAGGGCGGCTCCGTCGTTGGGGCGTATTGTCGGGGCCAGCACTTCCCTGCCTGGGCATGAATCCAGAGCGCGAGGGGAACCACGAGCGTGTGTTGCACCGTGTTAGGCAGCCTATTGGCGCTGTTCGGTGTGTCCGCATAAGGGCACTGGAAATATGACTTGTACTTCGCCCTCCTGTCCTGTGTCTCTTGAACTTGGGCATATTCGCAGTTATCCGAGTCGCACGGCATGGCAGCAGCGGATCTAGTGCGCATTCTTTTGCGGATGCTTCTGTCGACACAGCCCGCAGGGACCGTGTTGGTCGCCAGCAAATCTACTTGCGGCGCTTCGTGTGGCACATTTCAGAAGCAGCTTGTCGTTGCGGTGCAGCCTAGCCCGGAACAACTGCTGTGGAAGCTAGAGCTTGGGTTTGGCGGCCCACGATGACAGGGCCCCGGATCGGTTTTGTGTGCACTACAGGTGGGTGCGCTTGTTGAGGGACCTGATACGCGCTGCGGAACGAGCCTTTGAAACGCTGCCACGGCTGTGAAGCCGGCGGTATACCCGCCTCCCAGTGCCAGGCATTGAGGTGCGCTGTATTCTTCACAAGAATAATGGCACGTATCGCCTTACTGAGCGACTTATTCATTCGTCATATCGGCGAGTCTCATTTAAATAGAGGTGTCAAGTCCACAATGGCATGCTTTTCGCCAGATTCATAAATTGAGGCTGACTGTTTGATCCCTTATAACGAGTATGAAGAAAGTCCAGGGCGCGCAGCTGGACCGCAAGACAGTTTTCTTTCGGCGCGGACGCACCATCATGCCTGGGCGAGGTGCAATGGATGCGACCGCCCGAGAAAGCAGCAGGCAACGTTGCTAGCTCTCCAGGACGCTACCAGGGGAAGGTTCATTTTTGGCCAAGGCCGACGATGGGCCGCAGCTGCAATTGTCTGCACACATAGTCTTTCCAGCTCAGGTCTGCCGTTCTGTTGCGCGACCGAGTGTGGGGCCGCCCGTGACCAATTGTCCGTTTGACGACACCACCTGAGGCGCCGCTCGCCGCGCCATGTCCGGTTTCTCACGCGAGAATGTTGATGTGTTAGGTTTGATCCTGAGGCAAGTCCAGAATGATCTCTTAGAATACGACGGACCTCATGTCCACTTCCGCTCCAGACAGCCACCATGCCGCCGGATCGTTGGCGCACGCCTCGACAGCCAGAAGCGCAATCGCCCCGTGATTGACACCGCATGAGCGGTTCGTCCACCTGCGGTCGAAAAAAAAAGCCCCTTGTGCTGTCGCGTGATCCGATTCTTGATGCCCAGTGTGGTTGCAGGCCGGGAGCTGGGCCACGAAGGTCGGCCACGAAGGGGTACTTGCCCCCCAGGCGACGGCCGGAAGTGCAGTTCTGTTCCCTGCAAACTCAAGCGCAGTCATCCTGTCATAGACGCCGCATGCCCAGTTTGTGCGCTTTGTTGACTTGCGAGCGCCCGAAGCGCACCCCCATTGTCCAGTTCTTGACGTCCCTCGTGCAGGTCAAGAGTCATGTGGGTTCCTGACGGGAAGGTCAGTAGTGCAGGGCTCGCGGTCAGTTCCTGAAGTGCAGAATGTGGAGCTTCCAATCAACAGGCAGCTCTTGTCCGGTTCTGGACACGCGGATCACAGGGGCGGTCCCGACACATTTGGCCGAGAGCAATTGTTGGCAGCCCACGGAGAGCCTGACGCCAGTGCGTCGTCGTCCGGTTCCCGACAAATTCTAGCGGTAACTACAGTACACTGACATTCTGTACATTACCTCTTGAGTTGATCTCATCTGAATCCACGCGTCGATCAACTTCTTAAACTTCAGTCCACGTCAATATCAATAGTTACACTATCGAAGAAGAGAAAATATGGAGAGATGTGGAAATCCGGCGCCCTGAAAACCGAATATCTACTGTAGGGTAGGAGGACACAATACGAAGGCCGAACTTGGCGATGCCTTGACGAATTACCCGATTAGGAAAGCCGATGGGTTACAACAATCTGGTGGTATTACTGGTATTACCGGTATACCATACCGGTAATGACGTAAGCAACTGGTATGGTATGGTTTGGACCTCCATACCATACCATACCGGACCATTCCGATCACTGCAACAGACAGGCTGTTCAACTCAGAGTCTACGACCGGATTCAAGCAACACATCTTGCGACTGGAGGACACCAATAGACTGACCGAGATCGTCATCAACAGTGACAAGACGATTACATTCAAGTCCAGATCAGGCAATTCTGACACGGTCACTGCCGAGGCGGCAGTCACGAAGTAGGTGCCACGGGATGGTTTGCGGTGTGGGCGATATAGTAACCTAAGGGCGAGGCGAGTATTGGGAGCACTATCTCGGTGGCTGTTCCGGCAAGCGTATCGAATTGGAATTCGTGGAAAACACCATACATAGCTCTGAGCTTGTCAAGCATATCATTACAACCGTCGTTGTAACTTGTGCGGGGGAGAGTGCTGGCCGTTGTATGGAGTTCTCCGTGTGAGTTTAAGCTCGGCCGGCCATCACGGGACACTGCCGTTACCATGAATGACGAGCGACATTACTTTCCGCTGCTCTTGCTCGAATCCAAGTCCAGTCGTAAGATCAAGCAAATCATATTTGCATCTAATCCATAGACTACTATGACCCCCCGAGGTGCTATTAAGTCCATACACATGATATGGGGACCCCCATGTTATCGGTTAGGGTCAGGCATATCGAATTGGAATTCGTGGAAAACACCATGCATAGCTCTGAAGTTGTCACTCATATCATCACAGCCGTCATTGAAACTTGCGCGGAGGAGAATGGTGGCCGTTGTATGGAGTTCTCCATTGGAGTTTTAAGCTCGGCCGGCCATCACGGGACACTGTCGTTACCGTGAATGGCGACCGATATTATCTCTCAACTATTCTTGCCTTTGTCACTGCTGACTTACGCACCAACTGTGGGATAGCCCGCGTCCCAGCGGTGCATGCTATCCCTGTTGCTCAGCACTTGGTGTCGGGTTGAAGCCATACTCAGATGGTCCATGTATCACCACATATATGCAGGCGTCTGTTGTCGCACGACGTGGAATTTGAGTACCGTTGGAAGCCACTGGAATGCCTGGCTGTAACTGAGCCTCAAGAGGATCCTAGACTCCTAAGGTTGGCTGTTGCTTGGGGGTAGGCTAGGTTTGACGAGCACTACACGATTCACAGAAGTCCGTTAAGAAGCTTTGCTGATTGGACCCGACGTTCCACCCTGCACGCTACGGGTGAATGCGAGGCAGGCAGTACCCTCTGATGTGTCCTTTGGTAGAAATGAATCTCACTTAAGTCCCACGCACACAAAGCCCAACCCCGCGCGGCACGCAGCCTGATCTGATCTGCAATATTTTTAACCATTCAAACGTGCAAAATATTCGGCCGTTTACACGGTTTGCCCATGTACGCGATAGGCAATTCCTGGCCGCCGTTTCGGGGGCCGCATTGCCGGCCTGCCTCTCTTCTTGGACACGCTTCCTTCATCCTTGGCCCCATTCGCCGAGCAGACCTTGGCTGCCGCTGCCCCCTTTGTCTGGGCCGGCTCCTTTGGTTTGGCCGCGGGCTTTGCCAGCGCCGAAGCCGTGCTGCTGGCCATCCTCGCCTTGGCCACCGCGTTGGGCTGCTTCACCGGCGTCTTTTCCTTTCTCACCCCTTTCATGTACTGGGCCACAACCGAGGGCGCCGTCTGCTCCACGCTCCGTCGCGATACCCAGGTGGCCTCCCTGGGCCCGAACCCGGCCCATTCCACCAGCAGCCGCTTGCGGTCGGCGCTGTGGTCGCGCACCGCCAGGACGTCGAACACGTCCGGGTCCTTTGGGCTCACCGGCCGCCCGCCATTTTCCCGCCAGTAGGCCAGTAGCGCCTCGGGTGCGTCCTCGTGCAGGTTCACTTCGTACTCCCACGTTGTGTCGCCGGCCGCCCATTCCACCTGAATCTCGATGGAGGTGCCGTTAGGGGCCCAGCGCCACTGGATGAAGCGCTTGAACGAGTCCTCGTAGTCGTTGGCGGACTCAGCTTCACGCTCGTCGACGTCCATCGGTTCATCGAGCGCGGGCGCAGGTCTTCTTGCCGTGGCTGTGGCTGAGAGAAGTGTTGCAAAATGTGTGTGGAGTGGGCCAGCCAATGTCGCGCTAGGTGGTTGGCGGGGACGCGCCTGGGTCCGCAATTTACTTTCGGCGCTCAGGCGGGGAACAAGGAGGTTCCCCGGTCCGTAACCTTAAGCGAGGATGAAATCCAAACTGAGTTCGGGGCAGAGCGACACTTTATACACACAGCCCCGCACCCTCACCCACTGACCCACTCACTCAGAGGCATGATAACTCCGGGGGTGCCTGGCCAGTAAGGCATCATAAGAACACTGGGACTGTTGTTGTTCGATAAATGACACGGAAATCGGTTATGGGGTCGTGCCCCTGCAAACCGACTCTGCCGGAATTCACTGTTACACCTAGACCCAAGGAATCTCCCAGCCACCTGCTCTCGCCGCAGTCCCTAATGCATCTTCCAACCGTCACCGCTGGTTGAACTTTTATTGAAGGTATCCCGGACCTACATACTGGTGGTGACGAAAAGCCCACTCGCCATCAAGATGTCCTCGGAAAAGCACTTCGTCACCCGACGCGATTTATGACGCTTTTGCTCCCAGGGTGAATCTGGCAAGAGACGCTTGTTCGGCGCCATCTTTGCGAGCGGAGGTCGAGGCGGCTCCAGCAGCTCCGCCCGTTCAAAGTCAATCATCATCGCCCCGCCAGTCTCCTCACAGAACAGAATATTCGGGCCGCGCACATCCCTGTGTATGACACCATGCTGGTGTATGGCGTGCAGGCTGCGCTTGACTTGCTCTTCCGTCGCAAGCACGCGCCCTCGCGCTTCATGCAGACTCTCACCACCCCATGACATGAGCGTTAGGTGCACAATGTACACCCTGTGGTCGTAGAAGTATGTCCTATCCACGGATCGCAAGTCAACAGCGCCAAGGAACACGGGCACATGAATCCCCTGTAAATCCTCTAGGCGTCGGTACACGGCCGCTTCGTGTTCAAGGTCGGGGATAAACACCTGGATTGTCCCCTTGCTTACAAACGTGTATCCATAAGCGAGCAGCGTTACCTTGAAAAGTACACCGCGAGCGCCGCTCTTCTCAAGGGGCGTAATGCCACGGTCCAGTGTCTCCTTGAGCTGCGCGCAGAGTAGCTGCAGCCATTTGGCATGGTCGACGGGGTGGCGGGTGGCACCGCGCTCAATATGCGTCTTCCCCCGGCAGTGGAGAGAGACGTTAGGGCAGCTGCGGTCCAGAGCATGTCCTCGAACCAGGCCAAGTAGGCACTTCTGCGTGCAAAACGGTCGGCGTTGACCGCTGTTGTCGGCACCGCCTCCACGCGGCCGCATGGCCAAGCGCTCGCTCCGTCTAGCTCCTTGTCTCGTGTTCCGCTGGGCGGGTGTCGGCGTGGCTGGCGCTCTCGGATTGGGTTCCTCATCCGACGATTCGGATCTATCGTCTCGTCTCGAGGGAACCCGGGCGTCGGCGTGCCCTTGTCCCCGCGGCGGATTCTTTCGTCGACGGACAGGTGACCGATCTACATTGCCGTACGTAGGAGGCTGGTAACCCGGCGAGCTGTCGGGAATAAACGAACGGTCCTGCTCGGGGATCGATCGGTACGTCGACTCGAACGACACCTCCCACCTGTTGAGCCCCTTCGTCACCCGGTCGCGCTCGTCCTGACCGTACCGCCGCGTTCCTAATCCGTCAACGGCCAGCAGCGTGAAGGCGAGATATTGAGCAACGGCTGTGCACAGACGGGCGTCCCTCGATTGGGCCGCGACTTCGATACTTGGCACGACCATGTGGTAGAAAAGCGTCCCCGGCTCGTCCCAGTCAACCTTGAGGAAGATAATCGCCTCGCCCGTAGTCAAGAGACTGTACTCAAGACCGCCTTCGATCATGTAATGGTATGTCTGCGTGATCGCCGACGCGGTAAGCCTTTCCGCGTGGTATTTGAAGCGCGCCTCTGTGTCTTCTGAATTCGGTATCGTCTTCCGGTTGACGACGTCTTTGTAGATGTCCGTCACATGCAGACCGACGTGCAGATGTTGGACCGTCAGTTTGTGTGGCGGCTTGTACTCGCAAATGAAGGCTCTTGTCCGACTCCCTTGGGCACCGTCGGAGCGGTAAATGCAGATCTGATCCGCTTGCAGCTTCTTCAGATTTTCCCCGTGACCTGGCGTGCTCGGCGGTAGGGACCGTGTTTGTCTGTCAACGACCTCTTCCGCTGTATCGCTCAGCGCGTGAGGGTGGTTCTCGAAGACGATGCCGTCGCCGAGGTCGAGAGCCTCTCTCGCGGTGGGGTTTTGCACGAGCTGGTCGACGATGTTTCTCACGGGGTCCTCCACAGCATTGTGCAAGAAGAACTCCAACACTTTCTCGTCCGCAATGCCTCGCCTACCGATCCTGGCGCCCATGGCTAAGAGAAAGTGTATGCTCTCGAAAAGCCGATCTGAATCGCACGGGAAGGTATCGAGAAGGAGGCCGAACATGCGTCTTTGCTGCTCCAGGAACTCCGGCCATGGCCGCAGGCTTGTGGGACACCATTTGCTCTGTGGATTGGTCAAGGAGCCTTTTGAAACGAGATCGGGATTTTGTTCGACCTGAAGCTTCGCGAAGACATATTTATGGCACGCATCGAGGTATTCGTCGAGAGTCGTGGGTTGCGTCTGTTGCTCGGCTGCATCGCGTTGTCGCTCCGCTGCTTCGCGTTGTTGTCGCTCTTTGCGCTGCTCCTGCTCTGCTGCTTCGCGTTGTCGCTCCGCCGCTTCGCGTTGTTGTCGCTCTCTGTGCTGCCCCCGCTCTGCTGCTTCGCGTTGTTGCTCCGCCGCTTCGCGTTGTTGCTCCGCCGCTTCGCGTTGTTGCTCCGCCGCTTCGCGTTGTTGTCGCTCTCTGCGCTGCTCCTGCTCGGCTTCTTCGCGTCGTCGTTCGGCCGCTTCTGCACGCAACTGCGCTTCACGCAGCTGCTCTTGCAGTCCCTTTGCATTTTCGGGTTCCATGCCGATGGTCGTCGTTGATGGCCCCTGATACAGTCGAATCTGGTCGCCGCTGTTGATGGCAGCAGGGTTGAGGTTCACGTTGTTTGGGCGGATGACACATCTTCACTTGGCGATTGCTGCCTGGGCAACAGGCGGTCCGGGGCCCACTCCATCAACGCATCGTGGCAACGGTGGGTGGGTGAGACAGCTGTGGCTCGACCACTGGAGACGCCTCGTCCAGCCATTCCTCCTCAACCCAGCACCAGCGGAAGCCTGACAGATAAAATATCTACAAGCGGCGACAAACCTCGCTGCCCCGCGCCGAGTCTCCCACCGGCTCTCCGCGCTCTGCGTCCGTCACCCTGCAGGCCGCCGCCACCGTCTATGCCGGCCTGCGACGCAAGCCCTCTAAACGTATGTGCGCATGTGCGCCGCCGGTCCCTGTTTCCCTGTTTGCCACATCTGCGTTGCAGCCCCGCTGATCGGCCGGTAGAGTCATCTCGGAGCTCCTTGACTTGAACCGTCCCCTCTCCACGCGGCGGACGAGGACGCTCGGCTGTCCTCATGAACTCGCAACTTAACCACCCGCCCATACTACGACCTGGTGAAATGGCGCGGGAGCATTTTGGCGGCCAGCGCTGGAGTCCTCGGCCGCTGTCAGGCTCCCCCCCCACGGCCAACCCCCACCACGACCGAGCACCGAGCCTGGGCGAGCTCCACCAGGAGCTGGAGGCTGACCAGGAAGCACATGTGGTTCGTCGCAGTGACCCCACTCCTTGCATAGTTTATAAACTTGGGTGACGGACGAACAGAACCGCCTCCTGCAGATGATCCAGCAACAGCAGCTTGAGTTGCACCGCCTCGAGGCAGGGCGACCTTCTCAGGGACAAAACACTGCGGCCGAAGACGCCGCATCCGAGACGCGAGCAAGACCCATCCCGGGAGCCTCGATACCGTCGACATCACAGACAACACTCCTAGGGAGCCAGACTGTGGGCTCCACGGGTTCGATCCCCACCCACCTGGCTTTCCGCAGCCCCGGGGCTCTCCCCACATGGCGCGGGCGGGCCTTCACCAACGATCTAGAACATCTAGCTGGTGCCCGTTGCCGAGGATTGTGAGGGTATCACCAGACGACATATTTGCTTTTTATACAATGTCTCACTTTATGAATATTGTACATAACTAGTTTGAGTGAGAGCTTTCCTTACGAATCTCTCACTCTCTCCTTTTCTCTCTTTGTAAACAATCGTTTTACCCAAGTCGCACTCGACCTCGTTCGTGCCCTTGTCCCGTCACAGTGGGCCCCAGAGGGATTGAACCCTAGAGAAGACACCAGCGGGCATGGAACGCGCCTAGCTTTCATCATTCACTCTTTAGCCCCGGACTGCGAGCTATACATCGGACGAGTGATAGAAAGTGGAATGGAAGCTTCTCCGACCACGCAAAATACTCTTGCCAATGTAAAGATCCAATATCCAAGATGCCTCAGGTCTCATTACGCTAACTTGATTCTGCAATAGGCTACTCATCACGCCACTGAAGTATGGGACGTATGTGAAGGAACGATCAGGTGACTTCATGCATGTCTCACTTGTGAAACTGTACAACTAGCCAAAGTGGGAGTCTTCCTTACGAAGCTCTTTCTTGCCCCTTTTTCTCCTTGTAGACAATCACTTTGTCCAAGTCGCACTCGACCTTGTTCGTGCCTTGTACCGTCACACTCGCGATGCTAGAAGCCCAGGTGGGGACAAAATGTGCATGATCAGTGCGCTTGGCAACTGCTTACGCATCCGGTCTCCCGCCCAGGGTGGGCAGCTACGCTGCTACTTGCACTGTGCGGCCGCCAGAAACTCAAAATGTTTCAAGCCTTGGATACCTGCATGCTGGCTGATCCATAATGGGCCATCATACGCTACCTTGCCGGTTCCAGGTCCGCCACGAAGGCGGGATGTGCCAAGCATGTCGCGGACGATCGGAAACGTTTTGCCTCGCATAGTTGTCTCCGCCATTAGCAGAAGACAAAAAGCGAAGTACCCGAAGCATGCCAGTGGCCGCATCACGATGTTCCCTGACAACGTGAAAGAGCTGGCAACGAAAGTACAGCCGCACCCGCTCTTGCAAGTTTTGAACGAGATACAGAAACCAGCACCGACTGATCTGGCCATTCTGTTATCAGTGAGAGGCTGGATCTTCGTGCGATAAATCCGTCTCGTGACAGGTTCAGGACATGGACTTGTTTGATGCGTTCTACTGGCGGAGCAATACTGGAAAGCATATCCTCAATTAGCGATGCTCCAGCTCCATCGTACTATCGTAGCCTCTGCATTCGCATTACAGTGCAGGAAAAACCGTGAACCATGGGCAAAAAACCCGCACTGAGGCCTTATAAGGCAAATCGAATCCGGCGGCCTCCATCCCGTATCTCGTCTTGCTAATCACGCCCGATGCCCGAAACGAGCCCTCAGCTCTGCACCATCAGACTCATGTTGTCTATCTAGCGTCAAAAGGGCTGAGCTCCCAAGTCAGGTAAAATTACTCACCTTATTTAATCCTCGCTCCATTGCCCGCGGCCGTCGACCGTATAACCATGGTCTAAGCCAGGGACGTTAAGCGTGCCAGCGATTGTAAGGCCATCGTTGAGGGTGAGCTGGAAAGGTTCCATTCCAATGCTGCCTTTAAATGATTTTGTGCCTGTCATCTTTTCCGGATCGTCGTAGGTGAGGGTGCAATTGTTCGAGGTGAATGGCGGAAGAGCTGGGTTGACATCGGCATCATATGTTTCCAGAATATCGTTGATGACGAACGATGCTTCGATTCTGTTCTTCGAGACACGCTTGAAAGTACCCTTAGCAGTAGGCATGTTGGCTTGAGATGGAAGATGTCGCGTATGTGGTGAAACCTGTGGCTAGAATGGTTGATGCCTGAATTGATGAGGACCGAGGGAGAGGCGACGCTTTACTTTATACGTGAAGTCCGGACGGAGGAAACCACCTACACGCCACGTTAGGGGCAATTGCCATATACGCCGCTTGCATCGATCGACGGATGAGTGCTAGAGTTTACCGAACCCGTAGAACAGGTCTATGATGATCCGGTGGCTTCCACACCGCAAAGCCTGTATAAAGTTTCAAGCCTCGGGGCCTAGGGTGTGAGAATCACTCGGAGACAGCAGGCCCGCAACTCCTAGACGTCACGAGGCAATCAGACCTGGGGAGACAGAGCGATAATTTTACAGGTTGCATCTGCGAGGGCAGGATTGGACTGCCTGCGCGGCGCATGTTCATGTGTACTACGGTATGGTATGGATATATTCCGCCCGGATGGAAGTCCTTATAGGGCCTCAGCGCTGCAGTGTGTGTGTACATTGGGAGCAAAGAGGGGTAATAACAACGACGTACCAGGGCTCTCACCAAATTCACCAAATATACACGACGATCGATTTGGTTGATTGTCAACGTACATCAACTACCCACGGAAACCCAATGCGATGGTATTTATTAGATCTGGAGGGAACCTGTTGCAAGAACGACCCTCAGGTGTCAAGGCCAACAACCGGGTAAGGGTTTTTCCGGTGATCTGCCGGATCTGGCGATCTGCCGGATTCACCGCTCCTTTGACCTTCGATATCAATCGGCATTAACTCAACAGCCATGACGCCGATTGACGAGGCTCTTGCCTTTCTGAAGTCGTCGGATGTGATTAATTATGCTGCCACTGCACGTCGTTTCAACTGCGACGAGACTACG
>NW_017264086.1:0-15922 GCF_001653265.1 Purpureocillium lilacinum
TTGACAGCCGTGATTTATACAATCTGTCGGCATCACGTCTTGACCGCTGTTTGCCCTGATGTCGGCGTCGCAGTGTGGTCTCGTCGCAATTGAAGCGGCGAGCAGTCTCAGCATAATTAACCGATTCCGACGACTTCAGGAAGTCAAGTGCCTCGTCAATAGATGCCATGGTTGTTGAGTTATTGTCGATTGATGTCGAGAGTGCGGAGTGGCCGTGATCCGGCGTATCACCGGATCCGGCAGATCACCGGGAAATCCCTTAACCCTTGTCTTCGAGAAGCACGCCAGATGGTCATTTTCTGGCTCTTGGGCATGCTATGAACGAACCATAACCTGTTTTCGCTCGATCAGGCTGGGTAAATTAACACAGCGATGGCGAGCCAAGACTATGACGATCAGTTGAACCTAATACAACTCACCCTGAGCTCAGGCATGCGCATCAACATAGACCAGAACCTCTCCCCTCCCGGTTCCAACCGCCTTGATGCGCCCTCCAATCTCGAGTGGACTTCCCTCACTGACGATGAAGTGCCCTTCATCACTGACAGCTTCTGCCTCCACGCCCAAGATCTTGTGAATGTTCCCCCCAACAAGCGCCAATGCCTCCCGCTCGCCCAACCTCCCGCCTCCATTGCGCATCGCCGTCCCGGCCGCGAGTCCCAGGTCACGCACCTGCCAGTCCTCGAGCAGGCCCACGCCCACCGTCACGCCAGCGTCGAGTAGCCAGTCTACTGTCGTGCCGTTGGTGAGCGGAGCGCCTGGTAACGCCCGGCGCGAGTCCCACGTCGCCGCTGGTGACTGAAGCTGCAGCAGGATCACGCCGACGTGTGCTGCCGCGAGCTCAGACGCGACGAGGTGAGACTCGGCGCCGCCGATTATGGCCATCTTAATGTGTCGCTGCGAGCCGTCCTCGCTCAAGGCCTTCTCGACTTGGGACTTGATGCGGAGCGCCGTGGCGATGCCGTCCGCGCTGTTGATCATCAGGGCTAGGACCACTTCTCCCTTGACCACCTTTCGCAGGTACGCAAACTCCGAGTACGGATCCGTAGGGTCGCGGTTCGCCTTCGCGGCATCCAGGAGCTTGGTGCGCAACTCGCCAAACGCCGCGGAGTAGCTGTCCACACTACGCACGCCCAGATCCAGCGTGTAATGCACCGCCACATCCTCGGCGAAGACGGCGCCACGCTCAACGCTCGTTACTGCAGTTGTCACGAAGCCAACGCTTGTGCCGTAGTGAGACTGGGGACCTGTGAATTTGGGCGCCGAGATGGCCCGCGTCACGCCATACTTTACTCCCGCGTGCAGCTTCTTCCCGCCTAGTTGCAGCCCATCCACGGCGCGCGTGAACTTGTAAGGGTTCTCGCCGTTGTCTGTCGCCGTCTCGGCGTCGATCTCGTTGAGACCGAGTGTGCCTCCTACGCCCGTAAATGCATGTGTAAGGTAGCCGTTCTTGAGCGCGACGGGCTTGACACCGGCTGCAGTCGCTGTTGAAAGCTCGGACGCACAGGCACCGATGCAGCTGATGCTACCTTTGGTAATGACAACGTTGACTGGCTTGCCATCTGAAGCATGTGTATCGCCATCAGCGGTCGACAGGAGGACCTTGGTCACACCAGTAAAGAGAGCATCAGCAAACGGCGTCGGCTCCTCGACCATGTTCGCGAGAGACTCGTCTGGCACGATCGGTCCGTCGCGCGGCTTAGGCAGCTCGACAGGGTCCTCAAACTGCGCCGTACCGTCGATCCAGACCTGCACCGGCGCGGCGCCCACACTAAGAGGATCGCTGTCCCAGACGACGACATCCGCGTCGAACCCAGGCTTCACCTTGCCGAGACGCTGACCCATGCCGAGGTCGTCAGCTGGCTCTGTCGTCACGGCCGCCAACGCCGCATGGTAGGGCAGTCCGTAGCGGTATCCCTTGGCGGCTTCAAAGAGAAATGGAGGAGACGACTGCGTCGATGTTGTTCTTGTCCCTCAGACCCGTGGCAGCGTAAGGGTGAGATAGCCGGTCGCTGGAAGCAATCGAAGCGAGGGAGGACATTTGCAATTTCGCTAGCCTAATGAATGCAGACGAGACTCCTGAGGCAAGCCAAGGGATACCACGCCTCGCGCTGGGCCCGTCGCGGTGCACAAGGGAAACCCATTTCCGGTGTATTTCCATACGTATGTAACACGGTTGATCCATACGCCTATGGATAGAAAGCGTGAGCCTTGCCAAGTGCGAACCCCATGCAGGCATTCTCCAGCACGATTGTCCACTTCCCATTGACCCCGGCGTGGCTGTGCTTCAAGTGCTGCCGAAAGTGGTCCGCCCTGAAGAACCTCTTAGCCAAATTGCATTCCATGAACCTGTGCACGGTTTGCAAGTGATAAATGCGCTCCTCCCAATCACGTTCCGTCGTGTGCTTGGGTGGATTAAGTCGGCAGAGGCTTCCACTGCCAAGATGTCCAGATCTGGTGAACTCTTTACCACAGTAGCCACAGGTATCGGCGTGTCCAGGGCGGTTGGTCGACTCATGAAAAGCACGTTCATATTCTGTCAGGGCCGAACATGACCACGACCGTTGGCGGATGTGGAGAGATGTTCGGTGTCGTTCCGCTTCGTTCTTGTTCTTGAAACCAGCACCGCAAATGGGACATCCGTACCGGTTCTTGACGGCATGGGCACTATACAAGCAAAAGCTCAGCAACGGCAATGCGTGGCGTACGGCAATGCATGCGCGTTATATACCAACAACAAAGAAACATGCAACAAAGCCGACTCACATGAGCTCTTCAGCCGTCTCAAACTTCTTTGGCTTCCTCGGGCAGCATCCACATATGTAGTAGCGGCGTACGTTGCCGTTGTTGATCTCCCGTACTCTTGCCAACTTCCTCGAGAATGTTCTTACGGGTGTACACGCATTGTTGTTCCCGGTCTCAGAGATTGGCGCTGGCGGGGCTCGCCAGAATAACGGTGGTGTCATCACTGACGAGTTCCACACATCCAGGTATATGTCATCAGGCGAATGGCCGCCAGGCGACGTCAGAAGTAATTTCAGCGACGATTTGTCTGTGCTGCCAATCCGGTTCAGCTTCTTTACTATGTCGTTGGTGTGGATGTCCGCCGGAGTCTGGCAGCGGAAGTTGCGGTGGGCCAGACCGAACTCGGCTGGGAGTGAATCGGCGGATCTACTTCAGCGTCAGGCAGATTTCAAATGACCCCACGGACCGAAAATGTGCTGTGGACGGCAAGCTTGGAATGGCAGGATTCCTTACCTATTTACTGAAGCTGACCTGGCGTATCCTTGGTCACCTATGGTTGTGCGCTCACGCTCCAGCCTCGTGGCGGAGGGATGATCGATGGCTCCCGAGTTAGCCATTGTGTCTGCATTCCCTGATGAAGGATAACGAATGTGGTGGAATGTTTGGGAAACCGTGTAAGGTGCACTTGGTGGAAATGAACACTTAGGAGGGTTATCCCCCTCTCACGAAGCGCTTTACATTGAGTACCGAAGCACTAGATGTCGCTCCGTAGGACGTGCTGGAGATTTGGACACATTGTTCAGGGTAGGTCCAAGGTTCTGCTTTGCTTGACGACTTCTGAGGGTCTGGGAAGGTGAATACCTCCCGCGCGGCCCCGCTGCTGGTGCGCAGTGACCTCTCCAGGCCGCTTGGGATGTACTCTTCAGCGAGACATGTGGGCCGCTGGCTCCGGACAACCCTGCCCGCAATGTGCAGGGGGAGTTTTGCGCCAGTGCACCCTCTCGGCCTCCGTACACGCCTCCTATGATCCTGTTAAAACCGAGAAAAGGCGTGGCTAGATGAGGAAATCCGGGGTGTCCGGATGAAACGCGCCACAGCATGATGCATATGCAATATGCTGAAGTATGTCGGCCAGACCGCCATTTCTCTTCACAAAAGGGATCACGGGGAGGATGAAGGAACAATCTTCAAGAATCCTCAAGGATCTGAAGAGAAGACCAATAATAACTTCAGTCTTGATGACGAAACATTCACATTTGCTTTCACAAGTGCCATCGCCGGTCTGACAGATCCAGCCTGAGCCACGCTTCGTGTGGCGCCCGAGGCCTCGTATCCCCAGGGCGACGATGGTGGGGAAAACGATGGACTCGAAGAAGAGCACTATGTAGAGCAGCGCGAGGCCCATGTTATCGCCTTGAGTGATGACCGGGGCAATAAACACTATGCAAAGGGTAAGGTACGCCAAGAATACCATGCGAGGCTTGATGAAATGCATCAAGCCTACACCGACAAAGCGGCCGACGGCGAAGGCGCCTTGGGCGCCGGCGAGGAACTGCGACGCAAGAGCAGCACTGGTGTTAGGCCTCGTCTCCGTCACAAAGTTGATGAAAAAACTAGCTGTGTCAGTAAGGTCGACGTTCATGAACAGCAGCCACGACGAACTCACCCGGCAATGGCAACCTGAGCACCAGTGTAGCAAAACTGCGCAAACGCCGCGTGGAATAACCGGTACTGCTTTCGGAATGGCAAGTCCCCCTCGCCCGCATTTGCCTCCTCCGCCTGGAACGCCATATCCGCATCGGTGATCTCTGGGATGTCCGAGAGTAAGAGCACGACGGCGAGGATAAACACAAACGCCGCAATGGCCAGGTATACCCATTGCACATTCTCGAGGGCCTTGGCATCGTCAAACGTAAAGAACACATAGGATCCGAGCACAGGGGCGACAACGGAGCCGATACCGTTAAAGGCCTGCGACAGATTGATCCTCATCTCCGAGTACCGTGGAGGTCCACATACTAAGTCAGGTCAATATTTTCGCCTGAAGATGCAGGCCCAGGCCCTTCACACGCACCGGCAATATATGGGTTGGCGGCGGTCTCGAGTGATCCGAGGCCATTGCCAATGACGAAAATGCAGGCGCAGAATCCACCGAAGCTATGAGTCTTGATAGCAGCGATAGCGAGGAGTGCTCCAACGCCTGGTAGAGATAACGAGAACGTAGTGAGTCAGTTGCCGCTAGGAAATCACCTTTAGGCTTCACGTACCGTAGAGACAGAGCCCCCAAATGAAAACGGCTCGGTAGCCAAAGTGCCGAAGAATCCAAGCAGCGTGACCAAGCGACGCCAGCGGATATGCACTGAGGAATAGGTTTCAGCTCATCTTACGTAAACCCAACCCAGGTCGGCTCACCCAAAGTACGCGGCTTGGAGGCCCGAAGAGCGCGCCCGGTCAATGTTGAACACGTTCTGAAAGTGCTTATTCAGCGTGTCTAAGAGACCGTAAGAAAATCCCCACAGAAAGAAGAGGATCGTGACGAGGCAAATGGGATATATGGATTGGCGAAACGTCAGCTCCGCAGCTTTGGTCCTCGAGTCGTCACGGACGCGCAGAGACCGCCTCCGCCAAAAGTCTTTATTGACCATGTCGGTGTTGCTGAACGATGCAAATGGTGATTGCGCTATTCCGATAAACCAACTGATTAAGTTAGGCAATCCTGTGTTGTTAAGGTATGCCAGGAGGCTGTGTGTTGCAGGCTCGAATGTCCTGGGGGTCCACCGCAACAGCCGTCGGCTCAGCGCGAGTACTGCTAAAGAAAAGCCCCGTCCAGCCCAGGGTGGTAAGAACCGCCCCGAGTCTGGAACGGCCAGGCCGGACACAAGGGCCTCAAGCGCACAGCTGCGCCTGCCTCAACGGCAGGGGTGTATGTCCTTCTGTAGAAAGCCACCACCCAATTCAGGTTCGGGACGTTCCGCCGGTGACCATGGCAGAGCCAAAGTCGATCCAACTGTTGCAATTGGCCGTCGGCTGAATTCAGTCCAACTCACTGTCCCAGTGGAGTACGGGCAAAATGACGAAAATCACTTGTGGCGCTGAAAGTAGCCCCACGTGCATATCCAGGCCGGCTGCCAGCCCCAAAAGACTGTACCCCGTGGGGAAGGCATCGCACTTCTGGCGAAACAGGCCAGTACCTGCGCGGGACTGGCACCATCCACCTTTTGCCTCCCGCCAGGTCCGCATCCTTCCCCGCACCATGCCGCTCATCACTCCTTGCTGTTAGCCCAACCATGACAGTAACGATCCTCTTGCCAGAGAAGGCCGAAGCGTAAGAGAGTATCCAAAAGTCTTTGCTGGCAGGATCGATGCTACTCGGAAGCTGACGTAGATACGTGAACGGCGATTCCGTGACGTCGGCCACATCAGTAAATCCACGGAGTTAAACTTGATCACGGTGTCGTCCAAAGGCAATACCCTCTCGGGAACCTCAACCACGAGCCCGTTGAAGTCTCTAATCGCCAGGCTCACAAGAAGATCGAGGTGAACCCAGTGGTATCCCATCCACTGCCGCATTGGTTTCTCTGGTGCTGGATTTGGCGTTTTGGCGAGCATGGCCGGCCGCTGTTTCACCGGCGCTGAATGGCGCAGGACTCGAGGGGGTATTCGCGCTCGTGACCGAGTTCCGCTGAGGGCTGATACGGTGTTGTGGAGGAGTTGGGCATGCCCGATGCCGACGGATGTTATCGTCCTCGATCTGTCGCGCAGGAGTTGGTCGTGACGGACTATCGTTACGCTTGTCAAAATTTGAAAGTTGTTGGTAGTATTGGCCTTAACCACTGCTCACGTCAACAGGACACCACTGCTAAAGTCAACAGGGCGAAGGTCCCAGTAATACATGAGGTTTGCAATGACACAGTTGCCACGATAGTAAGTACCCACAATTGAGACCTGCTTAACCACGAGGACGTCTTTTTACTTCGTTCTTCCTTATTCATTTACAATGCCGTATTAACAACTCATGGGTAATTTTACTCATAGTTAAGGCAAAAACCCGTCGGCACATACCCTGCACGACGCTGGCGACCGTTCGCGACTGGGCCATCACCGCCAGTCTTCCATGGCGAGGTGGAGAAGCGGCCAGAGTCAGCCCTGCGTTGGCTGGGCATCTGGCTCGACAGCACCCTCACCTTCAAGACCCACGTCGAGAAGTGGACAGCCAAAGCGGCCAAAGTAGCCCACCACCTCAAGGGAATGACGAACACAAACCGCGGCCCCCTGCCGAGTGCGGTCCGGAGAGCCGCCCGCGCGTGCGTCGAGCCACAACTGCTCTTCGGAGCGGAGGCATGGTACCCGGGCATGACCTGCCCGTGATGGACCCAACCGGCCAAGGAAGGGCCTTCGGGAATACGACACCTCATCCGGCGAATGGACAAGTCGCTCCATACGGCCGTGCGGGCCGTCCTCCCAATCTGGAAGACGACACCACTGAGCGCCAGGCACCGCGAAGCGGGTATACCGCCAGTTTCCCAACTGCTCGAGTCGTGCCGACTACGCTTTGCAGCCCGCCTTAGATCTCTTGACGAAGCGCACCCACTTGTGGCGCGAACGAAGCCGATCCGGGCCCCTGTCATCAACAGGGCCATCAAGCTCAAGTATCAGCTTCCACGAAAGCCTTTCCGGACCCGACTGCGTCGGACCGACGAGCTGCTCCCGAGATGCGCCCAGCCAGAGCTCCTTCCACGCAGATTCGCCAGCGACCAGCCCCTGCAAACTGCATCGAAGGAGGAATCAGCGGCCAACTTCCGCGACTGGCTCTGGTCAGTTGATCCACGAACAGCAATCGTCTACTCAGACGGATCCCTCTCCCAGGCGGGAGCCGCAGGGTACGGGTATGCAATACATGTGAACGGACTAACCATCCTCGACGGAAACGGGCGCCTGGGCCTCGCTGAGGTCTTCGATGCCGAAGCCAAAGGCGCTCTTGAGGGTCTGCGTGCCGCTCTAGGCCTCCATGAGCCAGAACGAATCGTCGTATGCCTCGACAACCTCGCAGTTGCGACGTGCTTGCAAGGCATGCCGTCAGACTCCTCCCAGAAGGAGTTCCTGGAATTCCAGGCCTTGGCCGCAGAACATGGTGCCACCGAGATCCGCTGGATCCCCGGCCATACCAACATCCCAGGCAACGAGCAGGCCGACGCCTTAGCAAAGGCCGGAACCTCTCAACCCGAGCCTGCAGGCGCTCTCCCGACGCTGGCATATCTGCGTAAAGTCGCTCGGCGGCGACCTAAAGACGCGTTTAAAGCCTGGTGGGAAGTGTCTGCACCTGAACAGTATAGAGTCCTCAACCTC
The DNA here is from genome assembly GCF_001653265.1 of Purpureocillium lilacinum. NCBI lineage: Eukaryota > Fungi > Ascomycota > Sordariomycetes > Hypocreales > Ophiocordycipitaceae > Purpureocillium > Purpureocillium lilacinum. The sequence goes on from NW_017264086.1 coordinate 8,092, forward strand.
GACGCCACAACTGGTTGCCCGCCAGAACTTACTATCTCGCGATCTCTCCTCCACCACCTGCTCGCAGCGAGATCCCATCACGGGGACTTTGCTGACTACCACGAACAGTTCAACCACGACGATGCACGACTGACGTGCTCGTGCGGGCGACGAAAAGAGCCAAAACATCTTTTCTATTGCAGGAAGATCCCGCCGCAAGTTCGGATGAGGCTGGCCCCCTCACCGACCGCGGCGGTCAACCGTGCAATAGGAAGAAATTTCGACCGGTTCGTCAAGGTGGCGAAGGCAAGCTCGTTCTTCGGGACCATCTGCCCTCGCCATTAGGCGGCTGCACCTCTTCCCCTCCTTTCCAGTTTTCCTTTGTGCGTACACTCTCTCTCGACTCGGCCAGGCGGAGGGTGTCGCACCACCCTTTGTCCCGCCCGGGTCAATCGAGCTGCATTGCAGCTCCTCATCTCGTTCGAACTCGGCCTCGTTGGGGCCAATATGAAAGACAGTTTTGTCGCGCCTGGTCGTCCCGCTGACGGGTAACAGGCTGCGCAAAGGAGCGCCTTTGAGCCGATGAAATGCTGGATGGCGGATTGTTTACGTTCTGCGGAAAGGGGCAGCTGGCGCGGGCTGGCGCTAGCTGCGTTTTGCGCGCTTTTGTGGGCCCCACCTTGGCTGTATCGATAAGCAGATAGTAGGCTTCCAACAGCTCAGCACGTCCTGTGCCCCGTCTCGGGGACCTGAGCGACCTGAAGGTCGCTGGACGAAAAATACACTACTACTACTAGACTGGGCCATCGTTACAGCCACAAACAACAACACTTGGTACCTAGCCATTTCCACATGGCATAGATATAGGGTCTCTAATGATGTCATAGTCAATTACAGTTGCTTGACGACAAATTGCTGGGAAAGAAGTAGACGTATTCACCATACCGTGTCAAGCAGCAATGATGATGCCGCTGAAGATGTCGAGTAATGAAGTTTCAGACTGCACAATACTGCGTCGTCCGCGCACTGGGAAGCTCGCACAGCCTATAGTATCAAATCCGCAATCTTTCACCGTGGAAGACCGCTGTCCTTACGATTTATGCCATCCAAGTTACAAGCCTCACGGCGCTGAAAAAGAATATGTCCAGAGCGATAAAATGGCAACGTCCCCATGGGGCGACGCCGTCAGCCCACTTCCCCGCAAGCAACATCCGTTGGGGCAGCTGGTGATCGACATGTATATGTCTATGTCTAATTCAAGTAACCGACGGGAATTCAGTCAGGAGTCCGCTGCAGCCGTCGGATACCGCAACGAAGCGCCGATGGCAGCACGTCACAAAATTATAAATATCACCCCAGGCAGTGATGTTTCGAAACCCACATCGGCAGCAACACAAACTGGACAAAGTCTCTTACCTATACTATGCGCTTCCAATTTGTCGCAGCCGCAGGCCTACTGCCATTGACCGCGCTGGCGGAGCCCTGCCAGCGTATGTAAACGTTCCATAGCAATGGATTAGTTCTGACCTTCACAGCATACAAGCTAAGCATCACCGCCGCTAGATCGTCCACAAGATGGGCGGATTGTAAGCCTGGGGAATGTTCCGGAAGGATGCAGATGTTCGACGTCATCGTCAAAAATACCGGCACAACTTGGGTTGTATCTCAGCCATACGTTGCTGTCACACTCAAGGGCAATGGCCTCACAACTTACCGACAAGGCAAGATTACGCGCCTTCGACCCGGCGACTCCACCATCTTGGAACTCGGCGTGCAGACCGATAGTGTCCATGTGAATCGAACGGTCAATGCCACCGCTCACTGGGACGATGGAGGCTCCTGCCAAGACTCGACTACCTTTGGCTTTACGGCTTCATACGGAATCCCGAATTACCAGGCCAACGTCGCCTCTGTGAGCAACCATGAAGCTCCGAACTGGTATCGCGATGCCAAATTCGGTATTTTCATCCACTGGGGTGTATATTCAGTACCGGCGTATGACACTGAGTGGTAAGCTGCTTGGATTTAGATATCTCTTTCCCGCTAACAACATAGGTACTGGCGCAACCAAGAGAATAAAAACTCTGCTGTCTACAACCACCATCGGGCGACTTACGGCGAGAATATCGTATACGATGACTTCATCGCCAATTTTACTGCTGCCAACTTCAAGCCCAAAGACTGGATGGACCTGATTAGCGACGCTGGAGCGAAGTACTTTGTGCCCACCACAAAACATCACGACGGATTCGCCCTATTCAACATGTCGTCAAACATTTCGAACCGAAATTCAGTCCGGTTAGGTCCGAAAAGGGATCTTCTTGGCGTATGTCCTATCTTACTTTGCCATTATAACGCAATTAACACTTATTTAGGAGCTTTTTGCTGCCGCGAAGCAATATCACCCTGAGATCCACCGCGGCACCTACTTCAGCATTCCTGAATTCTTCACGCCAGCGTCACCCAAAAACAGCGGACTCGATAGCTCCTTCTACCAGGGTGCCCCGAAAAACGCATACACAGGCGCAGAGGTCCCATACACTGGCTTCGTGCAGAATGACTTCGTCTCCGGCACCCAGCTGCCTCAGATGAACATCTTGGCCAACGATTACGGCTCAGAACTCATGTGGTGTGACATCGGCGGTGTGTCGATGTCAGACCAGTTCGCAGCCAATTTTTTCAACAAGGCCTTCAGCGAAAACAAACCTGTCGTGATGAACAACCGCTGCGGCGCCGTGAACGGCCAGAAGATCCCGGGCGATTACGACACGCCCGAAAATACCGTCAACCTCAATTTCGATTCTAAACTATGGGAAGTTTGTCGCACCATGGATCCCAAGTCTTGGGGTTACAGAGCGGATACGCCCGACTCCGCTTACATGACCTCAACCACCATCGTGTACACGCTCCTCGATGCCATTTCCAAGGGTGGTAACCTGTTATTGAACATAGGTCCTAAGCCGGATGGTACGATCAAGGAGATCATGCAGACTAACCTGCGTGCGGCTGGCACATGGATTAAGTCTCACTCTGAAAGCATTTTCGGCACTAAGTCCTGGCCTCTTGGCAAAGGTGGATCTGGCAACGTCCGGTATACCGAGACCGATCAGGCATTCTACATCCACTACCTCACGAAACCGAGTGGATCCATCACCATTACCGACCCGATCCCTTGGATGCAGGGCGATAAAATAACCGTTGTGGGTGGCTCCAAAAACGGGGCTACTGTCAGCGCTAGAGCAGCTGGCAATAACATCGTTCTGGATGTACCTCAGGAGATTTCCGATGCGGACCAGTATGCTTGGACCTTCAAGATTACGTACTAAGCGCGCCTTGTTACTTCTGTAGTACTCTGCCACTTCGACTCGTACCGAGACTGGGCACGAGCTTATTGTTTCGTTTGCACAATGCGTTAGTTTGTATAGGATGATTTCATGCTGTCACATTCGGTAGCGATGTTGTACGTCTGCGTGACACTCTTGCATCTCAGCCACTGTCTGATCAAGCAAAAAGCGCTCGTAGCCGGCAAAGCCCCGGATCTCCCGAACGCACCCGTCTTGCTCTGCCAAGCCTTCACGACGCGGGTTCTTGCTTCCGCGGGACGTGTGCCCCGTTCACGGTCTCCGGTTGTTTCGTTGATCTCGTGTCGGAGTCGTTCATACCGGCAAGCGATGTCATATTGCTCGTGTCGCAAAGATGACAAGTTGTCCCTACCGTCGACAAGCTGGCCAATGATGACTGCACGGCCTCGTTCCAGGCTCTCCAGAGCTGCGTCGGCAGGTCGACCAGCCGCGAGCAAGCAAGCGCAGACAGCTCGTGCGGGGACCCTGGTGGGGTCGCGAGGCGGCTCGGTGACGCCAGCGGGGCGTCGAGCCGTGAAACGGAAGCTGGATGACAATGCGAAAGAGCCAAATAAAAGCAATCGATACGGCACGAGAGCGACAACGCGGGCAGCTGCCGCGGAAGTCAATAACGCGTCCAAAGCAGACTTGCAAACAAATAAATCAAATCAAATCCGGGGTCCGAGAAAAAACTCTCCCCTGTAAACATTTCCCCCCACTTGGTGCTGTTAGCAGCCCGTTAGTGGGGGGAGCGCTTATGGGCGATTCCACCACACACCTTGCCGTCGGAGCCCATCGCCACCTTAACAGCGCAATGGAAGAACTTTTGGAGAGCTTCATATTCAACTGCAAAGCTGCCTCCGACGGCGAGACGACGCGTTTTTCGGCTGGGAACTCGCGTAGGGACAGCTATGCTGTATCTGAGTGCTAGTAGGAGCTCAGCGACGCGACCATCCTTCTTCCAACGACGCGCCGACGCGCCGAAACCGACCACCGAGCCTCAAGAAACATCAAAACATCACAGTCACAGTACAGTACCAAAGGAAGTCGTGCCCCCTTTCAAGTACGCCAAATGATGGAAGGTGGACTTGGATGCCCCACCATTCCTGCCCGACAATAGTTTACGGCATCGGCCGTCGAGGATTACGCGACTGAGGCACATGGTACGATGGAGGTCAAACAACAGCAAAGAACACACCGCGAGGAACGGTTATCCTCCCCGGATGACGCGCCGCTGCGCCAAAAGTAGTAACTTCTGAACCTCACGAAACACAATCATCACAGACACAGTACGGTAAAGGGGGTTGCGTCCCTTTCGAGTCCGCCCCAAGATGGAAAATGGACCTGGTTGCCCCATTGTTCCTGCCCGACAATAGTTTACGGTAACGTTACAGAATATCGAGGAATACGCGATAGCGGTGCGGAGCAAAGGAAACGGACGTCCAATCTCCATCGACATGACGACGCGACGGCATCAACTCTCCAACCTCCCGAAACGCCAAATACTACAGCCCCAGGACGGCGATGGAAGTCGTGCCCCATTGCCGGTCCGCCCATGACGGAGGACAGACCTGATCACTCTGCCTCCTGCCTGACCACAGTTTACGGTTTGACGATTGACGACACCTCGCGACGTCCGAAATCAGGGTGGCGATCAACGCAACGTCAATCAAGAGGTTGTCAACCTGGTTGATGTCAACCAACTCAACTCAACTCAACGCACGCAATTCTTACTAATCAACCAACTCAATTTCATCACGGAATTGAGTTGATTGCGTTGACAATGGTTGATTTAAGTGCCGCACCGATGTCGTGGGCGCTGGTGCCGGGTAGTTCGGGTACAGGCAGGCACGGCGATTAGTGCTTGCTAGGAGATACTTCTATCCACACATAACTCCATCGTCAATGCGGGTACCAAACAACACACCTTAACGCGTTAGCGGCTCGACGCGTCCACGCGCCCGGTCGCGATTCGCTGGTCCAAAGACTGCCGTTCTAGGACCAGCGCCAGCATGCCCTCTCCTTCACAGGTAGCTTCCCCAGCCGCTGCGCTCTTCCGCTCAATATGTCCCAAACCTCGGACTTCGAGGCTAGAAGTTCCCTAGCAACGTCCCCTTTCACACCCGGTCCCTTAACACCAGCTCCATCAACACCCGAGCCGCCCACACCTGGCGAGGCCCGTGCCTCTCGGCGAGACGAGGATCGACTGTTCCGACACTTCCGCGGCTGGACTTGGTCTCAACGAAGCAGAAACACAAAATCATGGGTATGGGAATATGGCTTTGACATCGAGAAAGGTTCGGATAGGCGATGGGTCTGCAGAGTGTGCATCGAACGAAACAGGCCAAAGCCGGGCAACGTGATTTCCATTGGCACCCAAAACGCTGAGCGGCACCTCTGGGACCACCACAAGATTCTCGATCCCTCTGGAAGGCGTTCCGCGCCAGGGCCTCGGAAGAAACTGTCTACGGGATATCAGACGATAACGAATACCTTCAATCTCGATATAAATGCGCCTCGAGAACAAGCTATTCTAGTAGTGGAATGGGTCGTCAAGGGCAAAGCAAACTCTCCTTCCGAGAACCCGAGAACCAGAAGCTGCGGGCTATTTTCGAGTACCTCAACCCATTCGTCGCGACCGCGGATGCCCATATCACTCACGATACGGATCGAAAACGCGCCATAGCCGAGTATGAGAAGCACAGGGGGAAGATTGTCGAGGCATGGGGCTTGGTCCACCATCAACGCAACGTCAACCAACTCAACATAAGGTCAAGGTTGATCAACTCAACGGAGGAAAAGCTTATTAAGCAGTCAACTCACTCAATTCACGCCTGAGGTTGAATGGATTGCGTTGATCGCCACCCTGCCGACGAGCACAAGAATCAGATGGAACTGGAGAAACAGTACAATGAGGAGCATGAGAAACTCCAGGGGGAGTTCGAGAAGGCCCAACATGTTGCCCTGGGCCTCATGATTCGACAGAGGGATGCCGAGTTCGAAAGGGTTCGTTGACCATCCGAGTCCACGCAAATATGCCGCCTAACGCACAATCTCATTTCATGCTCATAGGGAAGAGGTCATCCCCCCGGCCTACTGGGAGGCGTGAATTTCTTTAGAGGTATCGCTGGGAAGAAAATGATGACTGGAACAGAATCCGCCGAAGATACTTACCGGGAGTTGACTGCGCAACTCGATACAGCTAGCAGTATGCTCGAGAAGAAACATAACCAGAAGAAGGAGGCCCGGGAACGCGCAACTCAGGCCAAAGACATGCAGAGGCAGCTCAGTGAACTCCTCCCAGCTCTGGAGGGAGAGGCTCAGGCCCTGCAGAACGCCAGACGCGCCGCGCAGGAGATCCGAGACACCAACATCACGGCCAAGATGTACCTGAGCCGCGTGCACGTTCAGTATCTTTCTAAGATGAGCGCTCATGCTGACACTATGCTGAATACTTCGGGATATCTAGAGATGGCTAAGGTCGTCATGAAGATTGCCTTATTGGCGCAGACGGCGCAAGAACGACCGCTAATTATGACGAGGTCGAAGGACATTCTCGGGCGACTCAGCAGGCTGCCTCCAGATGTAATAAATGCCGACTCGCAGGACGATCCATTCGGGCTGGGGGAGGAATCCATGAAGGTCCTAATTGCCAAGTTGGACCAGGAGGTTTGCCGATATTACGGGTGGACCGTTATCCGCTATGCTATTCTCGAGAAGTAGTTAATAGTGCTCCTACGTCAACTGTTAAAACTTAACTACCAGTTGCCCAGTCTGGTGTGACAGCGCGTCCAATCATCCTCACCGGGTTCGGGCAGTCCATAGGCTTCGACGACCCATCCAGGTGTAAATGGTTGGGCAGTCCACCACGTTCCGTTGCACAGCGGACTTCTGTGGGAGCCAGCAGCTCCGCGAGCTTGTCCTGTAGTTCGTTCAACAAACTCTTCGCTTTCCAGACCACCTGGGTATGCCTACACTGGGTCAAGCCAGATCCGCTGCTGCTCGGGCCGTGCGAGTCACCTGAGCAGACACCATCGCCACCTCGTCCCATCGACATCTTCGCAGCCCCGCATGTTGGTGAGGACCACGGCCAGGGAGATTACTACAGACAGTCAATGAATATGCTGAGTTGCGACAGTGCCGCCAAGGCAGACTGGAGGAACACCGAGAAGCAGGTCGGTTGTGGGGACAGACCACAAGTGACTGTATAAGGGATTTCCCGGTGATCTGCCGGATCCGGCGATCCGCCGGACTTACACGCGGTTGCATTCCTGGTATCAATCAAGAATTACCACACAACCACGAGATCAAATAGTCTCAAATTCGACGCGTAGCAAAATCTCGCCAGGTACATATGTATCAATCTATTTCGTAGTCATCAAGCCATCGTGGCCGCTTGCTATTTCGCTGTGGTCGCCCGGAGCTCCGAAATGCGACCACCATCTCCCGATCACTCTCACAAGCCAAAGACGGTCTTTTCGCACGTGTTGTACGCACCGGAGTCGTTGTTG
>NW_017264086.1:17877-31902 GCF_001653265.1 Purpureocillium lilacinum
TGGCGGTGATCCGGCGTATCACCGGATCCGGCAGATCACCGGGAAATCCCTTAACCATTGCCGGGCTGAGCCATGTGTCCCACTTGGACCTGAGCAGACTCCATCGCCACCCCGTCTCATCAGCCTCGCCCGATAGTGGGGTGCAACCAAGTCGTGTTAAAGTACGCCATTGACAGTTATAGACACGTTAGGGGCAACCTGTAGAAGCTGGCTGACGGTAGAAATGCGATACGGAACTGAACTGTATTCCCACTCGGTTGTAGGCGCTACTATAATGCGCAGCCACGCCCGGTGAGCGGGGCTGACAGGCAGCCGATGCGGCCGGATTAACCGCCCCACTTCGCCAATGTAAACAAAACACCAGTCTGCTCCCCGCCCGGGGAAAAACGTCATCACCAGCCGGTACGAAACTTTCGAAACAACAGCTATTTAACGCGCCTTCAATAAGAGCTACGACAGCGAGAGGCCCCACTATAGCAAAAAAGGTGAATCCGTACGCTGCAGATTGAAATGCATCGTTATGTCCCAGCTCCGTGGTGAGGCCGACCTGCATCGCAGCAAGGACGATGGCGATGTAAATGGCGGCACTGGCCAACCAGGCAAAGTTATCGCGGAAGAAAGCGCTGTATCGGTCCCATGCGGGCATGTATCCTCGCAACGGGTTCTGCAAGAAGTATATCTTATTCAGTCGACTGAGGCGTAACTCGCCGTGGTAGAAGCGTCGCTCGATGTCAGGGTAGATCCGCTTCCTCGCCCTCCGTCGCTGGGCATTATATGATGAGAGACGGTGCCGAGGCTTTTGGAGAATCTGCTGTCATCGCAGTTGAGACAAGGAGACTTTGAGCAGGTCGATGGAAAGGGCAAGCCGAGGACGTCAAACGCTTGGGAAGGGGCTGGACATTGAGCTCTTGTGTCGACATGGCCCGAAATCGGTCTGTAACGTCCAGCATCACTACGAGTTGGGGCGACCCAACCAGGAAGATGCGCCTGATTGGCATGCAGGAACCTATCCAACTAGACTGACAGCCGGAGCACAGGCTAACGGTTAGGGTCCCGTGTCCACGATGCAGTTCGCTTCCGGCATCGCGCATCTTCCGCAGACTTGCGCGTTCTTGCACTGGAACGACTTGTGACCGATGGCCTGACAGTTGTAGCACTGCACGGGCCCCGTCCGTCGCTCAAACACGTTTGTGATTGCCGATTCGCCGGCCAGGTCAAAGTAGTGGCCGTCGATGAGCCGTCTCGCGTCGCTTTCCTTGGTGACATAGACCACCATCGAACCGTAGGCTTTTCCCGATTGCTTGTTGCTCAGCCAAGACACCTTGGCGATGTTGACATTGTTCTCCGCCCCAAGAGCTTCGGCTGCTCCCGGCAGCACATTCCCTTCTGCATCCACCACCATGGTCCTGTTCGCATTGTCCACCTTCACTGGGTAGAGCTGGTCCCTCATGACTCTTGCACCCACGATGGCTGTCTTCAGTTCGTTTTCGTTTCTGCAGATTACTTTAATGCGCTCCGCTGCCCGGGCGTCCCTCACGACCGCCGCGCACCACCAAGTTGCCTGATCATCTGTGGCCCTCATCTCTCCTTCGATGGCATGTCGGATAGCGCCCACCTGCACGTGGTCTCTGTTCGCTTCTTCCACTCGCGACGTGTCGATCGTGCAATAGAGCGAATCGGCGAGAGGGGCGGCCGCCGTCTTGCTCACGGTTGCGGGCTGCGACGGCTGCTGCGACCCCGCCACCTCGGCGAAAGATCGCGGCGGGGTAACGGATGGGCGCGCCGTGATGGCTTCCAGTTTGTCGCTCAGCCGCTTCAGCTCCAGGCCCATATGTTGTTTCGTCTCTTCCAGCGCGACTTTCAGATCCCAAAGTAAGCTTCTCTGCTCCTCGGCCGTCTCCTTCAGGTTTTGAATAGTCTCTTGCTGAGTGCGGATCAGCTCGCTCTGACCACGGATCATTTGCTTGAACCCCGCGAACTCGGCGCGGCAATCGCCCAGAAGCTCCGAAACGTGCTGGACCGCCGCCGGCACCTCAACACCGTCGCTGGCTCCACTCCTCGCATCGGTCGCGCAATTGCCCTCCTTCGCCAGCGTCGCTTTCGCAGTCGTTCGCGTCGCATACCGGCCGTTCCGACTCGATTCATTCCCCGAATCGTCGATTTTCCGCTTCACGACCCGACGCCCCGTCGGCGTCAGGCTACCCCGCGGCCCCACCACGGACCCCGCATTTGCGGCCAAGCTCATCTTGCGAACTGGACCACAACCACACACTCATTTCTGATTGAGATAGCAATAGAAGTCTTTGAGATATTCTTTTCGTCCTCCAACGTATCGAGGTCGCTTTGTCACGTACCGCCCCTGTACGGAGGCCGATAGGGCGCACTGGCGCAAAACCCATTTCGGGCCTAGCATGGGTGCGCCATCGTCCTGCAGGTACTTTCGGCCGACTCTAAACAGGTACCGAACCTGCTGCAGGACAGCGGAGTGAGGATGTGCGAAGAGGATGTTGGCCTTGGAAACAAGGCTGCAAAGCGGCCAGCGCCTTAATGTCTACAGAGTTATCGCCCAACTTGCGGTGGGCAATTGATGGCCGGACATTCCAGGCGTTTTTATTGAGCCATGTGTGGACTTCGTCTGTTACCTGTTACGCGTCTTGTGCCATGGCAGAAATTCCAGAGAGGAGGTCGCAAGCAGTCGCAGGCCGCCCACAGCACTACCCTGCACGCAGGGCCAAAAAGCGCGGGCATCAACACTTAGGGAGGAAACCCGTGGGACAAGGAATGCTTGATTTCCTATCTGATACTGGCATGGAGCTGCTGTTCTTTTACCTGTGCCATTGAGGCCATAGGCATGACTCACTGTAGGCAACAGTGCTGTGCCTGCAGGTTGCACCTGTGCAGCCTGCAGCCATACCCGGTTGTTGGCTTTGGCACATGAGGCTCGTCTCTTGCAACAGACCGCTTCACAAGTCAACAAAATGAAGAGGCCAAAACTTCCGACGAACGATCATAGACACCCCAAACTGATTTGCAACATATTCCAGCTCATTCGTGAAGTAGGGATTACTTGCCTACCGATGTGCTCAATGTTGTGTGTTAGAGCAGCTATGCCAGTTCAGGTCAGGCGCTGAACCATGACACGGCGGACCGTTGCCGTCCCTGATTCGCGCAGCGGGTTAGGGGTCATCAGTGGTCATGCCCCGCAGCGGGCCGGCCACGGTCGAAGCCGGGCCACGCGCCCGCTCTCCCATTGCCCCGTGCGGAACACGGCCGATGAGAGTTGCCGAAAATGTTTCTGCCATCTCCTGGCGTAGAAGCTCACTAATCCAGGCATTTGGACGTGGAATCCTTGCGAGGATGGCGACATTCGCATTGCCACTGGGAAACTTGACATGGTGAGCAATGGCCGTGGACTAGCGAAATGTTGGCCAGCGCGTTGCCTGTCCTGGCACGGGCTAAAATCGTGCTCCAGTTGGCAGGGTACAAGGCTTGATGTACAACACTGTGTCCGGTGAAGCCACTAGCCCATTTTGTCCAATTTTTGGTGCGATTTTGAGTTTTGCGCCAGTGACCTCTATGGGCTGCCGTAGACAGGGTCGGGCGTAATAAATCCATGGCATGCCATGCCATGCCGTAGCCAGGGGCACAGGGCTGCTTCCCCGCGTTGACCCCATGACGCAGCAATATTGAAGCCATCGGCAGGGGTGCCACGTCGCCGTCTGCTTCACGAGTCGCGAGCCCGGCATGTCCAGTCACCAGTGTCGCACACACATCGCGGAGCGGGCCCTGTGGTGGCGTTTGGATGGGCAGCTGGTCCCTGCAGCGGGCGGGCAATTACCGCAAAGCGAGTCGTGTGGATGGAGCAATTCAGCAAGCCAGCCGGGCAATTACCAAAACGGAACTATGTTAGTGTGCCTGCGAAACTGGGGAAGCGAACTTACTCAGCGCGTGCCGTGCGTTCATCGGCCCGACATCTCACAGCGGCGCTGCCGCTTGGACAAGGGAGCGCGTCCGGCCATTGATGAAGCGGGCGGGCAATTACCCTTTGTCAACGGTCTCCTGGCCGGATGGACGTGACGGCGAACCAGTGTCTCGCCTTGAAGTCAACGACGCAACATCGGCGCGATGCTGAACTTCGCCGTCTATCAGACGAAGCCGGGCGGGTCGCTGGACGAAGCCCCTGGCCAGGCTTGCGATCGGTGTCGACAGAAAAAGTCGCGGTGCGACAGGCACCGTCCGGTGTGCAGCAACTGCGGCAAGACGGGCTCGACGTGCACCTGGGTCGCGGTCCCGAAGCGCAGAGGGCCGCGCCCGCGCAAGAGGCGGACGACGACGACGGCGGCGGCGGCATGTGTCCGGCCGCCGTCGGTGAACCCCGCCCCGGACGGCACGCCCGGTCCGAGTGCCTCGCCCTCGTCGGCTGGCAACATGGGCAGTGCCGATGCCATGGACCACTTCTCGGACGGCTTCTACGAGCACATCCCTTTGACAGCCGGCGCCGGGTCCCCGGACTGGACACGGCCTTGCGTCCAGTCCCCTCCCACGAGCTCCTCATCGGGGTCCCACGAGGAGACCAACCCCACGGCAAGACACGCCGCCTATGGCACCTACGTCGACCCCTTGCTGGCAGATCCGAGCGTTGTCAACATCTTCAACCCCTCTCCGTCATACTGGTCATGCGTTGACGAATCCTTCCAACTGCCTCGCGCCTTCTTCGAGCCGTACGTGCGCCTGTTCATCGACAGGCTGTATCCCATATTCCCGGTCTTGGACTGCCAATGCCTGATGTGGCTGGTGCATACGGATGAGGCCCTGTCACAGCCTCTTACGAGGGCGGAGTATGCCCTGCTGACCTCCCTCTCTGCCGGGGTGGTCATGCAGCTCAACATTGAGGACCTGCCCGGCCAAGCAAGCGCCGGCAACAATGCCGAGGCGGCTTCAACGCCGCTCGCCCAGTTACCTTCGTCGGCGCAATTCTTCGCCTCACAGTGCCTCCAGGCACGTCAGGGGTATTCGTTCATCGAGGAAGCCGATGAGTGGACCGTCATGACGTCTTTCTTCCTCTTCGCCTACTACGGGAACCTTGACCAGAGTCGCTCGGCCTGGCATTACCTCCGCGAGGCCGTCGGGCTTGCGCAATCGCTGGGTGTCGATGATCCAGAGCTGTATGCCGACTGGGACACAAATACGCAGCAGCGAAGGCTGCGGCTGTTCTGGCTCCTCTTCATCACCGAACGGTATGGAACAGTGTGTGCTAACTGGTCCGCCGGAAAGAGGCTGATTGTTTCCGCTGCAGGGCGTATGCCGTCCAGCATCGTCGCCAAGTAATACTCCGGTCGTCAATTGACCTTCCCAAGGTCTTTGATTCGCATGACCCGAAGCTCATATACGGCTTCGTCGCACTCACGAAAGTCTTCAAGACCATTGACAACGACTTCATCGCCGCCTGGAGTGTCCTGCGCTCGGCCAAAGAGACCCATGATCCTGGCAATGCCATGCAGAAAATCTTGGAGCAAGAGGATCTCATGGGCTGTCTGTCAATGTCGGAGATTGACGAGACCCAGCGCCTGGACGTTCTGATCACCCAGCATTGGCTGCGCGTCCTTGTGTGCAAGATGCAAATTCGGCGGGCGACAGCCACTGCGAGTGCCAATGCCCCCGAGCCCGGGCAAAGGGTCAGCGCTGGCTACGGAAAGTTTGGCCAGAAATATGTCCTCGAGACTTGCAGCAGTCTGTTGGAGATTATCTCAAAGGCAAACCAACTGTCACTGGAAGCTCATGGGATAGGCATGGTAGTGTTCACTCATCCTCCCTCGGGTTGAGACAACGCTAATAGTCAATAATCGCAGGAGCAAAAGATATCAGACGCAGCAAATTGCCTTTGCGACACCCTCTCAGCCTATAAATCGGCCGCTTCCGCGAGCGTCAGCGTCTACGGCGCACCAGACATGCTGCATAATTTCCTTCTATTCCTGTCGCGCTTTCGAAATCACGAGAGCCAATATCTGGGGCCCCTTGCACACAAGGCAAATCTCGTTCTGACCCCGAGGTTTAGGTCGCCGGACCTGCCTCTGGTATGCTTGGTCGATGAGAACCAGGACGATGCAGCAATAGTTTCTTCATGAGAGCAGCCGTCCAATGTCGCAACAGCACATGCAGCTGCGCTGTGAAAGGCTCGCGACGAATCATCACCACGTGTAGAATATGCAAAGGCATGAAGAGCTAGTCGGTGACATGACGTTACGATATGAGAATCACTATTTTCAGTCACGCGATTCTCTATTTTCACACCTCGCCGCGACACCTAGCCGTGACGCGTAGCATGGTGACTGAAAATAGGAATACTCTACGGTATAGGAGGACAAGAGGCTTCACCGCAAACGAGCATCCTTGGGATCAGGCGAAGACGATGCTGTCGACCACTGGGGCCTTACCAGACGCAAGGTCGCAATTGGGCGGGACGGCCATCATATTGGTCGATATCAAGAGGCAGATAGATTTGAATGAAAGGCCAACCTAATAGGATGAGAGTGACGCTGTCGCTGGCTATGACGCTTCAAGCAGCGTTGACTTGATCACTCAAAGCTGGGGGGTGTGTCGCACAGAGAGCCAGCACCACGTCGTATATCCTACATGCTCAGCGTGGTTGCTCACAGAATCCCGATGCTATAACACGCATGTTAAGACCGAACACTTGCCTGTGTGGTGCTTTGGACCCCTGGCTGCGGTCAAAGCTCAAACGTAGGCTGTGTCACGGATCGCCAACAGCCGCGTTTACAAGGACTCTGCACCACAAAGCAGGTTCTCCTTTGTGTATAAAGAGCTGCGCATTGCCATGCATTTAGCTAGCTCGTCAAGATAATTCTCATCAATTGACTGACACCAAAGATGGACCCAGTCAGGGTGTCCATTAACACCGTTACCTTGCTTGGTTGCTTGAGATTGGCTGATTACGTAACGAGCGACGACGAGTAAGCCGTCCTCCGATCAACCAAAGGTAAGCATTTTGTCTTACTCGGGTTAACTTTGAGTTGCTCGACTAATTTGCCGTGACCCCTTTTTTGGTCGAGCATCGACAGACGAACTTTCGGCTGTGCCACCTGCTCTCCATCTCGTTGAGGTCCTGTAATGTCTGGCGTTGGCTGTCTCCCAAATCAACCATGCCTTAACCTTTATTCTTTCGGCCCAATGGCAGCCTTGGACAAGCTACACCCTCCAGGACCTCCTCTGAGCCGACCGACTCTACTCCGTCAAGCTTCCCGAACCGTGTTTCGACCCCGACCGATCTGCCCGCCGATGTGCCCGCTACCGGGCCCGTTTCCCACGATCGAGACTTGCCAAAGGCATCTCCGTGCGCTTTCCCCATAGAGTGGGAGAAAATTCGCTATGATAGGAAGCCCGTGCCGTCCATTCGATATCGTCAGCCTCATAAGCGTGCCATCAACTCGAAGGCCCAGCCGTCGGCAATCTACAGGCACGGTGCACAACTTACCACAGACGGGGACAACAAGTACTGGCTCTGCAAGTATTGCCATTGTAGCGGCCATCACGAGACTGCGCTGTTTGCCAGCGAGAGTACGACCAGCGTCATCTATCACCTGAAGCACCACCACAACCTGGAAGAATTTGGCTACAAAGTGGTAGGGTCCAACCCTTTCAGCATGGCTCAGGGGGTTACAAAGCCGGTATCATACCTCGGGGGCCGACGCGTGGTGTTCAACGACCTCCAATTCAGAACCGACTCCTGCTCCTGGTGTCTGCGATAACCATGTGGCCTGGCAGACTTGTCGTCTTGAACCTTCTGTGTCGATAGTGTTCATAATACCCCCAATAGAATCAGAATGCCTCGCGGTTACAAAGCCAATCCTCTACCACCTTTGTTCCACTTATAGAGAGAAAGAGCCCGACGTCTTGCGCTGAACTCGGCACTGCTCGCGGCCAATGGCCCTTCTGCGCTTCCCAGAGCTGATCGCAAGATCTTTTGGAAAGTTTTCTATAGCAAGTCCTTAGCTTGTACTGCGCCTTATGTGCATACGGACATATTACAAGTTGAAGTCGCGGAAAAGGTTAAGGAGACCCGTACCTGGAATTCTGTGTTTAATGTAACGGCACACACTTCATGAGCTCGAATAACTTTCTCAGCAGCTTGCTGGACTGCTTGGCAGTAATTAGGCCCAATCTGGGGCATGCGCTCCGCGAGTAGCAGAAGTGGGAACCCTCCGTGCAAAAGGTAGATACCAAATAAATAGGGCATGAAATTGAGCTCCGGGTCAAGGGACAAGATGATGGAAAGAGATTGGGACGCAGAGATGGTGTGTGACACGGCCGTCGCGAAGGACGTCGAACCAATCCATTCTTCGTTATCATCCAACATTGTTATCGGGTCCCATATGCCATACAGTAAGACATGCATAGTATGGAGGATGTGCGTGCTATAGGCCTTGACGACCACAGCGATGGATTGGCTCGCCAAGTCGGTCGGAAGATTGGGACATGCGAGAGTCTCAAGACCACCTTCTCCAATGATTCTGTTGAGGTTCACTTCATAATCACATAAGAGGCCCCGAATCAGAGCCACAGAGTGAGAGTCCTCCTGCTCGCCAAGCCTTGGGTGTCGGCGTTTGTGGTGCACGTCAAGGATGTCGCCAAGAATCGTCGCGAGAGGGAGGAAGTATTCAAAGAATCCAGTCCCACTGGGAAGCACAGGTGGACCAATAAATCTCAGCGGCATATCGTTAGGAGACACCACATCGAGATTCTCCCACACAATATCCGGCAGTGGACCTTGGAGAATTGGAGTCAGTATTCAAATACCTGAACCAGGAAGGATGAGCAACTATTTACAGTAGACTTCGCAAGATGAGTCAGGAATAGATGGCGGAGTGTTGAATGACAGACTCAGGTGCCGGTCGAGAATATATATCAACCAAAACACTCTTCTGCGCTCCTCTCGACGTTCCGCGTTTAATACTGACGCGTCCTCAGTATTGTTGCAGATGCATATGGGGTTCGAGCAGGGCGAGACAGGCTCCGGGCATCTTTCGTCTTCGCGATGCAGTTGTAGGGAAAGTGTCAACCTAACGGCCTTTGACCACCACTTGTAACAGTCGCTCTTGAAGTCACCGCCTGATACACCAATTGAGAGCAGAGCATAGGTCAGGACATCATCAATCGCCCCGACCGGTTTGGTCGCGGCAGAAATCAGCGGGACGCTGGCCGGATTCGGTGTGGCGAACTGAAGAGTATCGCATTCAGGTCGAATACCACCTGTGATGGTGTCAGCTTTCGGTCGGCTCAGTAGTTAAATCTGTTGGTCTGAACCGTGGACCCGTCTCCACCTATCCAGATCTCTAGCCGCGATCAGCGATACAGCGAGATCATACAACTCATTAACAACCCGAGTCCGGACGCCTGGGACATGCAGCGACATGACGTCGGCAGTCTGCGCAACACACCACAGGATGGCGGCTAGGAGTGCTGGCGTGGTCTCACGGGGGTTTGTTGGGTGAACCACAGACTTTTTTCGGAAAACCCTCGTTGGTATATACAGTGTGGCTAACAAACCGACAGACCTAGACCGGCACCTCCGGGCGGTCGGTTTGGGTTGGTAAAAGCGCCTGGTCGGTCGGTTTAGGGCTGTCTGGCTCAGCAGCCCGGTCGGTCTAGGTCTGAAGGTACGTACCGAGGCTCTGTCCCAGTTGGTGAATGCAATAGTTAAGTCGGTAACATGTAACATGCGTTGCGTTCTTGAGCAGCACTGCTACCGTATTTACACCAGACCTCTCAATAGCCACTGCTTTTGAAGTTGATCTGCCTCGACTGCCTCAGGCGCTAGGCGATTGCGCTCGTCCGTAATCATCTTCTTCGCCTGACTGAACACCCTCTCGCATTCAGCACTCATGCCAGGAATTGAGAACAGATCTAGTGCCATCCTGTACAAGACCGGATATTCCAATTGATGTTTGTCCAACCATTCAAGAGGGTCTGCAATATCGAGATCGTGGGCGTAGATTGGCCGTGTCTGGAATATGTCCAGCTCGGTCACCGCCTTCACCTTCTTTCGTTGTGTATTCAGTGAGCGGATCGACCTCTTCCCAAAGGAACTGTAGTCGTTGACCTCAGCTTCGATCTCAACATCACCTTCCAGAAGTCCCGCTTGAGCTTGAGTGTCGACTTCGGCCTGTCGCGCGTATTCGTCGAATAGGCTACCCACAGCGGACTGCATGTCGCTGTACCATTGCGGCCTATTCATCGCACTTTTCCAGTGCCGCTCGAAATAGTCGTACCCATACGACGGATGGAGCGCCAAGGCGGCTCGGTACACAGGTGCAGTGTGGATAACAGACCGACCGATCCAGACCGACCCCTTCGGTCTGTCGGTCTGGGTTCGTCGAGGCTCCCGGTCTGTCGGTCTTGGTCCGTCTGGCTTCATCAGCCCGGTCGGTCTAGGTCTGACAGTCCGATCCCGAGATTCTACCGTGCTATGAGACGGGCTGGCTGTCAAACACTTGGATCGACATCATGCAAGATTGTGCCAATTGCACAATGCAATTTGGATAGTAGCTGTCAATTGAGGAGAATCATACGAAAGTCTCCATTTAGCGGATCACACAACTGTGTGGCTCTTATATGGAAACGAAGACTTTACTATACCGAGCAGCTCGAGGCGGCAACATATAGTTCGCCGATTTAGCGTGACGCTACTGGTACATGATTAAGCTACGAATGGTCAAGTGCATGACATGCGCAGTTTGCGGCAATTGAAACCAAAGTCTTCGGCCTGCAAATTCGAGATTTGCGCTATCAGGAAGCACAAGTTGGCCTTCAGAGGGCGTTGACAATTCACAACCTATTCTTGTGTCCCAACTAATGCCGGGTAGGGTTCCGCACAGGGTGTTATGGCGCAGAACGCGGCTCACCAACCAGTCAGAAACGCAGGCGGATCACTGGAATTGGCCCGCAACGCGCAGCCTGCAGTCTGTCCGCAGGGCCTAATCCACGACTCTGGCAAATGGACAAGTCTGGATGGAGGCTACATTTTAGAGAAACCCTGGAAATCCTCAAGTATTTTCATGAGCACCATTTTCGCGTCGGTACAGTGGTTGGAATGCAGCCATGCCCCATAGTCCTCTGTAGCGGACCAATGGCAGCGCTGAAACGGCCCCCATTTACGCCACCCAGACCGACTCAGACCATCCCAGACCGACCGGCTTGGCCGGTCTGTCGGTCTGACGAGAATGGCCGGTCTGTCGGTCTGTGGTCTGCCAGACGGACTCAGTCGGTCTGTCAGACGGTCGGTCTGTTATCCACACTGCACAGGTGTACGGTCTGTTTTGACATAGTAGTCCTCGAGCTTCCTCCATCCGCAGTCGATGCCTGACTTAAAATGGGAGGGCTCCTCGAATCGAGTTTCCTCCGCTGCCTGCTTGAACTTGACAAACAGATAGTCCATTGTCTTGAGGGTTTCCCAGACCGCGCCATGCCCGCCTTCTGCGCCAGCATGGTTGGCGTTGCCCTCCATTGTTTTTGTAAGGACGTAAAACGGTTTTAGGAAGTTGTAGAAGCGCTCCAGTTCAGCCCAGTCCGCAGCGCCGAGGAAGTCTTTCGTTAAGTCACGATGGACGGGATCATTTTTCGGCTTTTGCCAGCGAGATTGGTACAGTTCAATGGCGCTGCGAAGCTCGAGCGCTGGATAGTCCGATGTCCGTCAGTAAAAGTTCTAATTGGATCGACAGGGGCAGACCGGCAAACCTCGGTTGATCATCATGTAAATGGAGTTCCAGCGCGTCTTGCCGTCAACAACAATCTCCAATGTAAATATGGCATCGTCCCCCGCGAGCTGGGCCTGCAAGCACCGGAGCGCTTGCCTTCGCTGGTCCGTCCGGCGGATGTAGGTGGCAAGGTTATGGAGTCGGCCGATGGCCCCCTTCTTGGCCCATATTTCGAAACTGAATTAATCCGTCGCACCACGAAGCTCCGCCTCGAATCTGCTGACGTTTGAGCCAAAGATGACAGCTCGCACGACCAGGTTGATAATGTGGCCTATGCAGCGTAGCCGACGTCGGCCAACGTCTATTGGGAACCATTGAGCAAGCGTTTGAAGGCAGGTATCGTTGCTGTCGGCGTTATCGAGCATGAAATATCCAAGCTTGGCGCCCATTTCGTATTTATCGATCACTTCCCTCAGATGAGGTGCAATATTCTCGCCCGAGTGTGGACCGACTAGACGTGGTAGTCCAAGAAGGACATCACGCTTTGTGCCGTCATTGTCAACAAAGTGGCCGACAATACCGACGTAGTGAAATCCGTTAGAAGCAGTCCAGAGGTCAAAACTAAGGTGAATTGAGCTCCTCGCGTCCTTGACAAGCTTGACGATTATCTGCCGTCGGGATTCAAAGCTTTGGCGGATCCATGAACACACGGTGGTGTGATGTTCTGGCAGTAACCGGCTTGCCAGCTCCCCACCGTTCGCTATGAGCCAGCGAAGCCGCTCGCTGGATGCCTGTCGAAAGGTGACGTCTTCGACTATGACCCAGTCAACAAAGCGAGATTTCCATGCCCCCTCGTCAAAATGAGAGGCAAGGTGCAAGCCAAGGCTAGCCTGCCGCGACAAAAGGTGGGATGACGAGGAGCCATCCGTTGCCGCCAACGTAAACGGGGTCGCCAAGCCGGGCCCAGCGTGCCCGGTCTCGGTGATGTGGTGCTGACGGAGCAGGTGCCTCGCAGCGTGAGACGTCCCTGATGAGACGTATAGGGCTGTCGAATAGCTCTTCTTCATGTGGCAGATCCTGCAAAGCCAGTAACGTACTCCATGATGCTGCAGGTTCGCACCATGTCGGTATATCCACGACTCTTTGATCTTGGTGCCAATGACTCGCTTGTGCCGAGGCCTCTTTTTGACGCCCGCAAGTCGTTTGCCGCCGTGCCAGATGTTGTCCCAGTCGATGTGGAATTCGGATGCCGACGTATCTGTTTCGAAAGTCGTAGTATCGGGCGAGGTGTGCCTGGCTTCGAGTTCGTCATCAAGTGGGGTGAGAGATGGGTGGAAAGGTGGAGACTGCGGCGTGGACAACACGGGGCTTGTGGTCCGACTTGAAGACATGACAAAGTGGTTCTGACTTGACAGAGTTCAGTTGGGCCACATTGATTGACGC
This sequence comes from Purpureocillium lilacinum, assembly GCF_001653265.1. Taxonomy (NCBI): domain Eukaryota; kingdom Fungi; phylum Ascomycota; class Sordariomycetes; order Hypocreales; family Ophiocordycipitaceae; genus Purpureocillium; species Purpureocillium lilacinum. The sequence continues at coordinate 31,032 of NW_017264086.1, forward strand.
GAAAAGTCGCGACTGGAGACGCGTCGTGGCACGCAGAAATGGTGGGATTACTCAGGTGCGCCGACCAATGGCGGTCGTCGAAGCCCCAAACCCAGACCGCCTCAGACCACCAATCCGACCGGCAGCTGCGGTCGGTCGGCTTGATGAAAATCCACGGTCGGTCGGTCTGCGGTCTGAAGGTGGTCTGTCAGACGGTCTGTCAGACGGTCGGTTTATTAGCCACACTGGTCGCATAGACTGTGTGTCATCAACTTGCAGGGCGGTGGTTGGAAAGCGCAGGGCGATCTCAACCAACGGACTGCCTTGAAGACAGGCGCGCTGTCGGTGAAGCTGTCAATGACGTTGCGCCAGTAGCGGCCTTTAACTCGTCGCACGACTCTCTGGAAGGCCGTTTTGGCGAGCTGACCACGCGGCAAAGGCCGAGAGGATAAACTCTTCTCACCGCGCGGTACTCTACTGAGGCCAAAGCGCATTCCTCCGTCCACCAGCGCACCCTTGCGGACCGGCCGGCCTGCAGACTTGGCAGCAGACTGAAAAAGGTTGGTCACTGCCAGAGCGAGTGAATCCAAGTCTCGAGGGGAAGCCGTCGCATGGATGAAGATGGAGACGGACGGTCAGCCGCAGTGGTCAACGACGGAACGGCACCGAAGGGAAACTATTTATGTTTTAAGACTGGAGAACCCGGAACGGTCTATCTTTTCCGAAGTTATGCTGCTGCTTGTTCAGTCATCTAGGCACTAAACAGACAACCATATCTTGGCCGTGCCTCGTCCTGGGTAGAACACAACACACATAGCCATCAAGTACGTCGTCGCAAACCTATTGCCTCCTTTGACCTTGCTAACTCCGAGCAATTCGCCTGCTTGGTGAT
>NW_017264087.1:0-31264 GCF_001653265.1 Purpureocillium lilacinum
CTGTGTACCCGCGAGTTGGCGCGGCCTGCAATCGGGGGAAAACAACGACGTTGCGCGTGGCTTTTCGTTGGTGCTCCCCACGAAGGTCGCACGGAGCAGGACGGGCCCCAACCCCACAATCAAGGCCGGCGTGAGGCCATCCTGGGGGAGGGAGGGATCGTACGCTGGCCGGGCCAGACGGGTGCGGTACTGTAACCGCGCGGGGTGCCTGGAGCATGACGTCCAGAGCGACGCGATGCGGGCATGTGTGGCCACCTGCGTCGTCGTAGAGTTTCGCTCACAGGTACAGTAAGTAAGGTACTGTACGTACAGTACGGTCCGGTACGTCAGTGAGTCAAGTGCTCTGTCCGGTATTACGTACAGTACTGTACCTTGACGTTGTAAGGGTGGTTAGCTGGACATCACACGTTTTCTGCGACACGGTGTTCAGGATTTGCGGGCTATACGGTACTGTACCTCTCGTCGCCTACCAGTATCCGCAAAGGGCTATTGGCTATTGAACGAGCCTGCCCCGGCGCTCAACTTGCAGCGTCAAACGAAGCCGGTAGTCAGGCGTCCGCCATGCCGTGCCCATGGCTGGCGGCGCAGGTCAGCTGCGGAGCCCCCGGGATCATTCGTCCACAGGTACTTTACAGCAGCTGCAATGGCATCTATAGATTTCAAACCACTGCGTGGCACGGCACATCCTATAATTTGTTCTTCTATTCTCGCCACAAACGCCGTGGTTACAGCTTACGCGGTCCTGTTGCTCTTGTTGCTCCTGCCCTCCCCATCAGTCTCTGAGACCGCCTGCGCACGCCACCGGCGATCCCCTTTTGCTCGCCGTCTGGTGGTGTTCCTTGCCTGGCTCTCGCCATCACTGAGCACGATCCCGCCTTGTTCTTCAGCCCCCGAGCGTGCACAGGGCCATTAACTCTGTAGCCTGACCACTCGTGGGCGGTGTCCTCCTCCTCCACGAGGCTGCCAGCGTGCCGTGATTCCTCAGCCCGTGTGGCACGCGCGGACCTGGTCCAGGAGATGTACCCTGGTGCGGCAGCAGGTACAACGGTAATCTTACCAGAAAGCTCGCTCACGACGGCTCTCAGAGCCTCTCCGCCCGCCACTGCATCGCGTAGCCCTCCCATGGCCCCCGTGATATCCTCTGTGAAACGGGCCATGTCGTCGACTATGCGAGCGATGTTGGGTTCGTCGCCTCTCTCCACCTGAGCCGCCGCACGGCAAAACTCAACATGCGATTCGCACAGTCGTCCGATGTCGGCATGTAGGGTTCGTAAAACGCAAAGACTTTCGCGCGCCACCTCGTGTTCTGCCGCAAGATCTCGGGCGAGAGTCTCCAGCTTGCTGAGCATGTCGTTTGCTGGCCTCGTGTCCACGAGGGCGTCCCTGACTTCGGCGAGCAAGTCGTGCAGCGCCTGCACGCCGTGTTTCACTCCGCCGTCACCCAGGAGTGCCGCTTCCAGACTCCGTGCCTGCGCTCTGTTGTCATCGAGCGAGGCGGAGATGCCGTGCAATGAGTCGTGCACCTGCTGGGCAGCACGCGCCGTACCCTCGCCTGATGCAGCGAGCGACGCCTGCAGCGTCCGCAAAGCGTCGCCCTGCCGCACAACCTCAGTTGACAGCCTCGCCAGCGACCCGTTCATATCCCTTGTGGCTTCTTCCCATCGCTCGTTTGTGGCCGCATCATCGGCCCGTAGCTTCGATTGAATGCCCGCGATGGCCCTGCCATGATTGTTCATGCGGACCGCGGCAAAATTCCAGAGTTTTGCCACCTCAGCCAACGAGGCAGGGGCAGGGGCAGGTGGAGGGTGTAGTGAACCGGGTGGCCAAAGGTTGGCAGAAGGCGCAGCACGTTGAGCGTTCCCCTGCCATTGCCATGGCTGCTGCGGTGGCTGCTGAGCCATTCCTGGACGTGCGCCCTGGCAGGATGTTGTTCGCGGCGTGTCTCGAGCAGCTGAAGTGACATATATGGTGACGGAGTCCAATGCGTCCGTGGAAGGATGGGCAGTATCTGCCATTTATGGGGTAACGATGCGTGGTGGACGGCGTTACGGCCTGCGGTTCGGTGGTGGGATTCGACATCGGCGGGATTCAACACCTCCCCGACTATGACCACAAGCACGGCACCAAGTACTACCACCACTGCCCATACGGCACAGCTCTAGTTGTACTGTACTGTGCAGTACTGTACAATACTTACAGCACAACACTGCGCTTCCTGCCCGTGCTGCCTACTGAAGTTGCCGTGGCGCGGTTAGGCAGGTCGCCTCACGTGGTACCCTCCCGTTGTCCGTACACAGGTCTTCGACCACGAACAAGGCGCGCGCTGTTGGGGTGAAAGTTCGAGCCTCGTGCGCTCACGCAGGGCACCGCATGCGTCGTAGAAGCTTCCAGGTTGATGTCTTCCGCTTTCACGCCACAGGAGCTACTGTACTGTACGACACCTGGACGCCAAGTGTCGAGAGGTTTCCCCTCCTTGTTCGGTCGAAATATCTAGCGCCAATCTTGCGGACAACGAGCTGCGTGCAAACTCACGCGCGGCACGCGGGCCGTCAGCGGGTGGAGAACCAAGCCGCACCCGTGTCTCGTCATCTATGCCTAAAGGCCGATGGATGGGGCACCGTAGGAATGCGAGCATCAGCCTCGACAGGGCGGCGTGGAATGAGGTACAGTAGTTGGCCTCGACAGTCAGAAGCATGAGTGCACATGGCGAAATGACATGCCTGGCTCCTGCGAGCGCGCCCCCCAGCCACAGCCGCTGACCGGGACGACTTTCCCACCGTTGGCTATGGGCGACAAGTGGAGAGCGGAACCTTCTTACTTAACTCCGGTCGGCTGGTGCGAGTATGTTTGGAAGGGGGTGGATGCGTAGACTTGACGACCCCCATGGTCGACCCGGCTCGGCACAAGCGAGCGCGACAGCCCGTCACCACCGTGGCGACGGCGCTCGATGTGAAGAGCAATACGGCGCCGAGATCCTCCTTGTTGCAGGAGCACCATCATAAAAGACAGTAAATGGTCGCTGAGGTTGCTCAAGCCGCGCCAGAGGGTGCAACCGAAGTTGATCCACGCAGGCCGGCAACCCCAGTTTGCTCACTGCAAGTTCAAGCCCAACAGCCATGGCCGGCGGCGCTTTACAACACACTTAAGGCCTCCGGAGTGCTGCACTAGCGCAAAACAGCCAGCCTAAAAAGCGGCTTGGCGGTACCTGAGTCGCGGTTGCCGGCTCCGCTGCGGGCTCACGTCCAACCTTACCCGGGGTTTTGTGGCGATCTCAATCGAGTGCCGGGTACCGGCAGTTCGTACTTGGCGAGCGCTGGTGCCACAAGCGCGCAAAAGGCACCTACAGTAGCGGTCCCCTTCCTCAGGGTCGCATTCGACGGCAGCAAGCCGTCCTTTGGAAACGGAGGCTCCCTCCATGGAGGCGGGTAAAGGAGACGTTGAAAGAGCCTATGTACCCAGCACACGGGGTGCGGCTGTGGGTGATCGGGCCTCGCCGGGTTGCTTCCCAGCAAATCACTACTGCTGCCCCAGCAAATCACTACTGCTGCGGCAGGCTTTCCCCTTGGCTGCAAAATGCCACTGAGTCTCTGCTCCCCTCAGCTCAACCCTGCGCAAACATCATACAGACGATAGAAATTACGATGAGAGAGTGCGATGCGCGCCTCTTGGATGAGAATTACGAGGGTATCTGATTGGCCGCCAATGCGCTCGTGACAGCCGTCGAACCCTTCCGACCCTGACACTAAGAAGGTCAAAGACCTGAGTATGTGAATCGGCGGCAGCCCTGTCCCGGAATATGATGTATAGTGGTCGCATAACGTGCCTGCTCTACAATGGCCTGCGTCACGTCCAGATCCCCGATCCGTTGCCTGCTGTGGGTCAACCGGGGAAGGAAATACAAGCGCTCAGCCCATTCTTCTGACCCGGCCCGCGTTTAGGTGTAATCCCGCCCTCTCTTTGATGTTCCCGTTTTGCCGCGGCCGCTGTATCGTCTCGAGACGTTGTGTGCCTTCCCCGAAGCCGCCAGCCCGAGCGCATCGCCGCGTACTATGACAGCGCCGCGAGTTTCTTCCTGACGGCCCGCTGTCTTTTCTGCCCTCTCTAACGGTGCCATACTCGCCCCTTCCTCGCTTCGAGTCGCATGAGTGGCCTTGTGCGCGGATGGAAGCTACTGTGCTCTCTACAGCCCCCCGTCCCCTCCTATCGCTCAAGGGTCCTGGCAATTCATCCCCGCCCGCTGGTTGCCCCGGACCTGACTGTGACCGCTTGCCGGGACACCTAGAATTCTCTTTATGAAAGCGCCGACTCGTTGTGTCCTAGAGTGACGGGGATCGTCTGGGCGACGAACACCTCCTACAACACCTCGGCCGATTGGCGTCAGCCTGCCACGTATGGGGAATGGGCGGGCCAAGAAAGGGACCATGGCAGTGCTGGAGGCAGTTGCGCACCGCGGCCTTGGCGATTGCCGTAACGCTGGCGTCGGTGTCAGCAACGGTCTGCAGTATCAGCTCTGGAACAACCTCTGCTCCTTCACCAGAGCCGCCAAGCCTGGCAAGCTGACAGGGGAACAGGAGGAGTCGTCGTGGTGGCTCAACAGCATTTGGAACATCACCGCGAATGAAGAGCGGGCGGGGGGGACGCATCGCGAACGCGCCGGATCCATCGGCTTTCGGGGCCGGTCGTGGGCCCGGTTGCGGGTTCGTGGGTTACTGAGCAGAGTCTATCCAGATCTTGTCCAAGGGATCGGCCGCGAAAGGCGCCAAAACAAGGAACACGCAGTCGCTTGCTGTGGTCGAGGAAGCAAAGAAACGAGAGAGGCACAGAGTTTTACGTGCAATTCAAGTGGCTGAGTGCCGTGCCACATACTCGGTGCCACATGATTGAAAGAAGCGACTGAGCGAGGGACTGCGTGTTTTGGGGTTGGCCTTGAGAACGCAGCCGCGAACAGCGTCCGGCGACATTTGGCAGCGCGTACGGACGGCCTGGACTGATTGGGCCGCAGACGTTGGAAAGCGCAAGTACGCATAGAGTATGCTCATTACGCCTGGCGACGACCGGCCAACAAGGCAATATCCGGAAATAGGGATGTTTATTTCCAACTCTTTCGCGTAACATTGTGACGAGACATGATGTGTGTGCTATCCGAACATTACGAACTTGCCAATTCCCATCATATCTTCAAGACATCGGGCAATTGCTCTCGCTCCCCGCAGGCGGGCGGCCCCCCTTACATTCGTCCAGGCGGCGTCTCTTCAACGACTGACCGAAGTGGTGTCGGTGGCCTGCCGGCCCGAGCTCACAGTGTACAGACGCGGGACAGCGAGGCACGGCACAGCACTATACAATACGGTTGGCAGAGCACGCCTGCTCGGGCAGTCGCTCCAACGTGATAGCAAGCCTGAGTGTCCCGACTTCCGACCCCCGACCTCGCTTCGGCCTTCCGCCTCTCACCGCCAGCCCAAATTGGCCCTATGCTTGCGCTTCGCTCGATTCACCGCTGCTGACAGGGCATCGTCCAGCCATTGATGTTTTCTTCTCAGCCTCCAGAGGCGCATCCCCAGACAGCTGGGTGTGGGCTCGGCGCACGCATAATGGCTGGCATAACCTGAGCAGATGGCACCCCATGGCAATCCAGCCAACTTTTGCTCACACAACCACCTATCCCGGTCTCGGAGGAAAGACAAGTCGACACCCGCGACGCCCTCTAACAGGAGGCCTCCCCCCCCACTGGGCTGCCCACCGCTCGTAGAAGCCGGCCGCTTTACGGGCGCCGGAGAAGCTGCTGGAGGCGTCGCCCAAGCGGGGGTCAATAGCGGGAGCGGTACTTCGGTGTCGAGGGGGGGATCTAGTGATGGCGTCCAATACCAACGTTGTGACGACAGGTGGCCTTGTCGGACGGACGAGGACGCGGACTGTTGAGGCTGCTCTGGCGCCGTTGTCGGCGCGAGTCCCTCCGCGAGCTCCAGAGGCCCCTGGGTTATCGCTTGCCAAGGCTGGACCGACGGTAGAGACCACTCATGTATCGGCCTTGGCGTGACTGGTGGCGAAGGGGGAGCTGCGGTCGTCGACGTGGTGGGTGTGCAGGTTAAGAGTAGGTCCTGCCTTGACGGCAGCACCGTTGGGGACGGCTTCTGGCCAATCCACGGCGCCGATTGTGCGTCGTGCGCCGTTGACGGCGTTGAATCCGTAAATGCTGCCGAAGAAAATGGTGGCAGTGCGTCTTGACACGCGAAGCTAATGTCCGGCGCATCGAGCGGCGACAACGCATGGCGATCGAGCCACGGGCCAGGCGGGCAAGGCGACCTGAAGGGAGGGGTTTCGGGGAGTGTGGGCGCCGCGGTATAAGACGCCTTTGCGTTGTACGCCGGCAGCGGCTGGTGGCAAGAGGGGCAAGTGCTCGCTGGCGAGTAGTCTGTGAAGGAGGCAGTGTCGTTCATCGTTGCACCGTAACCGCGCGATGCCTGCAACACGCACAACCGAGTCGGCATGCACCGCGGCACCGTACACCAACGACCACCGATTATTGGCAGAAGACGTCTGGCCCAAGACCGACGCCACGGCGCACCTCCCCATATTCATACCTTCTCACAGAGCTGCCATCCGCAACGCAGCAGATCGAGCCCGATGGCGGCGTCGCGTGAGTCGTTGGGGAACTGCTTGCTCAAGCGCGTCTGCACGGCGACACCGCGTCCGCTCCCACAAGGCTGCGGAACAAGGGCGGCGTAGGCAGCAGCCAACGCGACAGGAAAGGATCGCGCAAACTTACAGTACTTAGCACCTCTGGTGGTGAACACCCACCATAACGCGCCGAAGTCGATCATTACGTCGCAAATGTCGCACCGTACCGGGGCCGGTTCAGACGCGAAGAGACTCGCCATAGGCCAAAGCCACGATGCACAAAGGTCAACGGGCAGTGTTTCGTCGTCGGCCCAAGCCACAGGGACGCGCAGAGTCCATGCAACGGCGTTGGCGCTTCAACACATGCCCACAGAAAGGACAGGAGTTTACGGCATACGAAGCGCGCCAGGCGGCCTTGCTATGCACCGGCCCTGGCTCGACCTGGACAGAGATACTGGCACATCGCAAGCGGCGTGCCGGGACCGGCGCGTTTCGCCCCAGCCAGGGAAAGTATGGCGCCATCGCGTGCAGGCCACGCACGATGTGCCAGGAACAAGGTACAGTGCAGTACCGAACGGCCGCCGCCCGAATCCTCTTGGCCGCGCCCGGGGCTGTTGCTTCAGAGCCGTCCTTGACGCGATTTTTTGGCCGCAACCTGTCGGCAGCACGCCGCTGGGCGTTGGTGTTGCAGCCATATACGTCCTTCACCTATTTGTCATAGCTAAGTGGGGCATGGGTTGGTGGAAGGCGATCCACGGTGGGCGTCGCGCAGCCGTACCGCGTTTCTGGTGTCACAACCTGGAGCTCCGCAGCGAATGCCCCCGGGACGCCGCTCGCCAGGCGGCCGGTCTACGGCAGGGACACGCTGCACAATCTAGTAGACGCTGCTAGGGGGTGGAACGGTATGTTGCATCGCGCAGCCAAGGGGGATCTGTCGCTTTGGCCTCTGCGAGAGGTTCAGGTCGCAAGGCCGAATTCCGGACGTCCGCATCGAGCCGAGTGCCGCTTCTGACGCAGCCAGTGTCCTGCACCCAACAATTCTCGAATTGCCGCACCTGAACTACAGTACTGTAGGAGACATAACCGATCCGTGGACTCAAAAGGACCCAGAGCGAATAACGCAACATACTTTGCCCCAAATCCTTGTCATAAACAAGTCCGCGATGGGGCCCTTTTGCACGAGTACCGCGTCGCCCGGCTCCGGAGAGACTCGGTTATGTTCCGCGCTTTCTCCCGCGCCAATAGGAACCTCGTATACAAGTAATAACAGGCCTACCTGGGCGTCTGGACCATCCAATCGATGGTCGCAAAGGCGAAAGAGACCTCGAGTTCCATGATTCGCTAGGCAAGCCAGACCGGGCAGATCATGCCTGGATGTCTGCTGGAGCAGCCAAGGCTTCACGTAGGCGATGGTAGCGGTGACGGGGCTCGACAGATCCCTCCCCGAATGCTGTCAATGGTACTGTACCTCAAAGGAGAGTGACGCCGTTTGCATCTCATAAAGCGCGCTTAAGTGCTGCATACGCGGTGCACGTGGGGCGCCTCCGTCTGCCGCGACCGGGCGGGCGTTGCGGCGGCCAGCCAGCTTTGGAGGCCATGGCGCTGTTCTAAAGTCCCAGCGAGGATCGAGCATATAGAGGAGGGGTTCTGGGCTGTACTACACTGTGCAGCAGTGTTGAGGGCGCTTTGGGGCTAGAACAGGTTCGTGGCCGTTGTGTGGCATGCACACCAGGTGCCTTCGCCCCAAGACAACATGTGTTCTGGAATAACGCACCGCAAAGACGAATCGCAGATTTGCTTTGGGTTAGGCGTCATCAATTGCTGGCGCGCGGTGGTGACCATCACTGTAGACCGACTCCTACGACAAGGCATGCGCAACGACCTGTTTTATCTGCGTCCGAGGCCCCGGGCGCGCGCGAGCAGCCGGCCTCCTGTCCCAGCCGCTCGATGCTGCCGCGGGGCTCATATTCCGATGCGACAGACGACGCGACTCACCCCCAGGCACCGGAAGGTTGCGCACGGCTGCCCCTTGCTGCCAATCCGGCGTCATCGAGAAACGCCCTCTGCAACGCTGGTACCTCCGCAACGTTCGTGCGGGGCGATTCAGACGCAAGTTCAAAGGCTGGTGGGACGGCTCTATCGCCGAACTTGATGCCGCCGCACTGGCTTGACTCTTGGCAGGACCCGTTCAACGATCTCTGTCAGCATGCTTAGAACCATGATGAGTGCGCAACGCGTATGGTATGGCAATGCGACGATTTAGCTCTGATTGGACTTTAGACCCGAGTCACGCGGCTTTTCTTCGAAGCCACTCGAAAGTCTTGTCGCCAACTTCCGCGGTGACATGGATGATCGGCGGACTCGGCCGCACAGCAACCTAGCACTGTATCTGGCTCGACAGCATCCTGTCCAGCGAGGCGACTGCTCCGTGGAGCAGAGGGCTGGTACCCAGCCACGGTCTGCCCGGAGGTTCCTACAATCATAAGATAACAGGCTTTGCGGGCTCATTCGACGGCATAGACAAGACGCTCAACGCTAAGATGCGGCACGCATGCCCAGTTTGGTGAACAGCGCCGCTCAGTGCCGACACCGTGAGAGTGGGCATGCCGTCGCGTCGCTGGAGTTTTTGCCTTCGATCCGGGGGAGCCCGTGTCTCCGCTTGCTCGGCGTGTGTTGAATGTGCTTCGCAGACCGAGTTCCCAGATCGAAGCCACGCGATCGCGGCGCGGAGGAGGACGACCCTCGTTTTCCGTCATAAAGAAGACCTGGGCCAGAGGTACTGGTTTCCACGGCAGGGTCGGCCGGTCGGAAGCGTACTGTCCTGTAAGGTACCTTGCTTGAATTTGCCAGGAGTGCGCCGTAGGCTTGTGCTGACCCGGGGGGTCGGGCCACCTTGGGTCAAGTTGGCGGCGGACAGTTTCGCCACCAGCACATGTGGGGTGGGGAAACTCATTTATTGACGTGGCTGGGTGGCGGTGCACACTTTCCCATAAAACCCTCTACCCCGCCTGTCGGTCGCCATTGGAAGGCAGACGGAACACCTTCCACACCTTCCACACCGTCACGGCGAGGGAAACTTTACTACTTCACCACGAGAATACATGCGTCTCCGTCCCTGGTACCGCCGCCCGTTTCATGGGGCAATCGCGTCAGCCACCGCAAAAAAAGGCTGCTCCCGCGGCTGAGGACAACGATGTGCGCTGCCGGCCGAAGTATCCTCCCAAGGATGTCGGAGCTGAGGAAGACGTAGTCTACCTTGGTTGCCGCCTGACACCTTCCGCGAGCCCAGCCGCTGGCGATACGGCCATACGAGATGGCGATTCCAATTGGCCCAATGGATCGCCCGCGGTCCCCGCAAATGGTCCCGGACGACCGGGCTCAACACAACTTCGACGCCAACCTCGGAGACATCCTGGTACCCGACCAACGCCAACCAAAAACGCCGTAATCCCGGGCCCGGCGCAAAACAAGAGCATAAGATTAGGTTGGGTACAGCTTTCAGGGTCGCAGCGTCGGAAAGTGGTGGGATTCTTCGACAAAACAGGGCGATTTCGTCGGCGGGCGCAGCGCAGTGGCGGTTATCTTTCTGAAGAAATTGTGCACGAGGACATTGACTATCGCGACTGCTTTCGCAATATGTCAGGGCGGCAAGTTCGCAACAAGGTTCTACGCCTTTTGGTGCTGTATGAACGATCGTTGGGGTTAGACCCAGGCGAAGTTTGACGGCTGTCGGTTTGCAGCAAGGCAACACACCCGCGACTCGTCGCCGACTTGGGTTCGTTTACTGGTACCGAACATGTTTGGCCTTTAGTCGCATCGCCCACTGGACAGTCTAGAGTATATGCGCTCAACGCTATGGGAGGGGATTCTCTTTTGCTAGACCAAACTTTCCGTGCCCCGGGCACGGTACGGCAATACAGTATACTGCTTTACATGGGTGGCTATTAAAAGTCGCGAAGTATTCCTGTTCTATTGCCTTACCTGGGGACCAATTCAGGCTGCACAGTAAGTAACAGGCGCCGGACAGTGCCGGTCTTGGGCCGAAGTCGCAGAGGCGTCGCCAGGCAGGGCTTTCCCGGCCATGAAGTGTTGTGTTCCGAGTCCGAACCATACGCTCCCCGCGATTTAGGCCCCCGTATATTCTATTTAAAGGCACATCGGCAAGACCTTTTTGTGCTTCCGCATGGGTGCTGCGCGCTGTTGTCTACACAGCTCTAATTTTGACAGGACTCCTGATTCATTGATCGCCCGGGAAGTGACAAGGAATTCTTGCCTTATATCTTGCTCACGAGTGCGTCAAAAGTTCCCATCATGCAAGCGCAAATCACCAGAGAGCAGGCATTGGAGCTCTGGATAGTTTGCCCCGTCATGATAGCATGGACTGTGGTGTATCTAACGTGGACGGCTCAGCTCGACCACCTGAGTTGTCGAGGCAAGCGCAAGCGAGATTGGGCTGCTGCCTGGTGCGGACTCTGCGTCCTTGGCGGGGGTGTGTTCACCGTCTTATTCACCGCTGCATGGCGGAACGCCTTACCTGCACCTTGCATCCATCCTTTCTTTTGGCTCTCCAAAGCAGCGATCTGGCTCACTGCCACGGGAGTCGAGGTTCGTACAACTGTCGCGCTCGTCTGTCTAGTACTGACCAGTCTTCGTCACAGAATACGCAACTTTTCTACCACGCCCCCTCAGGAGACAGACGACTGTCTTGGCTTTGGTCTACATTATTCTGGGTAGGACTTACGCTAGAAATTCTAGTGTTCGGTGTCGGCGTAGCCGATGTAGTATCGAGCGGCAGAGAGTCTCTATGGGCTGCCGCAATGGCACCCCATATTGTCTTCAGCACAGTCCAACAAGCCATTTTCTGTCGCCGAAAGCCTAGACCTGAGCAGCGGCGTTGCGTGATATTGGTCATTGCTACCTCTGTCTTGGCATCGGCGGTCTCGTTCGGTCTCCTCTTTGGCTGTATTGTGAAAAGACTTCCACAATTCGGAGCCCAGTGTGGCTTATGTCTGCTACTGACGGTCCTCATCATGGCGTACAGACACCCATCCATGTCGAAATCGTCAGAAGGGGACCAGGGAGGTCACTTGGGGCACCCCACATAGAAGAATATCGGTTCGAACCGGTTAGTTGATAACTTACGGTTACAACAGGTGTGACTCGAATATAGCGGGGTGCATTCGTCGAGAAACCGCAGCGTGATTCGGCGTCGAAGGTGGCAGTGAATTGTAGAAGGGAGTCGGTAATGTACGCGGATGAACACTGCGAAATAGCGGCGAGGAGGGGGCTTCATATACTAGATCTTACACTTTGCTTAATACAATACCGGATGCATGGAACGGTCCCCGGAACACTCAACTCGGAGTGTTTTACCGGACGGTACTGTATATACGAGCACCAATAGCTCAGAAGCCGTACGCCCAACGTCGCGAAGCTGCCACAGTCAAAGGCTCGCCACTATCTTGTCGTGTAATAGCGCAAACGGAGGCAGGAAGAGGGCAATGGCGACTATGGCTCATCCACCAGGCAACCCATCCCCCACCCCCAAACAAGATCCACTCACCCCTGCAATCAGCCCCAACCACCACGCCCTCGTTCGAGAGCAACGATGGTTATTGCCGCCGGTGTTGGCATTGACGGTGGCCGCCTGACGTCTCTGCGCCCGGCCGGCGGTCGCAGGGGCAATCCGGGCCGGTCGTCCACGACAGACGGCGTCGGACTCAGAGTCACAGCGTAGAAGTATTGCATCACAACATTACGCGTCCGGGGCGACCGAAGCCGGTTCATTACCGCAAAGCAGACAAAAGTATATTGCTATTTACAATGCCAGCTGTCTTAAGCCATCGGAGCCTTGCAATACGTCGGGGCAATCGCCTCCATAATTCGGTACAACGCCCAACACCATACAGTAAGGAGGCCTGTCTCCGCTGAGCCAGGTATCGAGAAACGAGCCCAAAGTTTCGTACTTCGCAGCATGTTGTCTGAGCTGGCAATTCATGGGCTTCACCAGTGGCAGGCGACAAGGTGGAGAGTTGGTGAGGCCTACCGGGCGCGCAATCATCTGTCAACGTCCCCCGACTGACTCCCAACAGCGTCAAGCAGCCATGCAATAGAAATCGTCGCAGCTACTGACGCCACACCGCGTGCAGGTCCACTGCGTCCTGTCGCTGCTAAGCAACATACCGCCTGCTCATCGAGTCTTGGCACTAACCACCAGCAGAGGCAGTGCGGCTCGTCGCAAGGCATGAGCAACATCACACAGGTCATCTGCAGGAAGGTGCTTAGGCACGCAGACGACATGAGAGCCTCGGCAGGCGGAGGATAAGATGCACTGTCAAAGGTACAGTACAGTACGGGCCGTAAAACATCGCATCCATGCGCCGCTTTTTATCGCGAACAATTCTGGCTTTGCGTCCCTTTACTATTCTCAGAGCCACCAAGACGCAACGGGAGGCCCGATGACCACATGCGACCAGTTTCTGGACAAATCTGAACGAGTACCCAATCTTGGTACTTTACAGTATCAAGGTAGTTTTGGTCCGGGCACTAACCACAACCTGTAGCAACAGTCTGACGCAAAGTACAGACGGAGCGACAGAGCAGGGCCCCTGTGCATAAACGCAGTCAATTCAATACTGAGAGTGATCTCGCAGCCTGGCCGTAAAGGATACTGATGCAACACTTCTTCAGGCTTTGTGCTTCCTATATCCCTACTAAAAGATAGCGACGGCCTAAGTCTTGAAGACGCATGGCTCATCAGGCGTTACTGCGTGGCGCGGCTGGTACAGGTTTGCCACGTGAAGTGCAGATGAGGGCCGCCCGGAATCATGTTCATGAGCTGAACCAAAACGTCCTTTATAACTGCATAAGTTGTTGCATGCTCCTTGGAAATCCATATCTCTTCAAAACGCATGTCTAATTCATGCTCCCCATACCTCGGTGCCGGTATCGAGTAGTCTTGAAACATATACGTTTGCTCGGGCATGAGACCAGCCACACTGCCGTCTTGATCAAGCGTCAAGTTGGGGAAAAACCCACCGCAAAAGGCAAGGCGCTAAATATCTTGATGAGACAACCCTGTTAGTGTTTGGCGCCCGTAGTGCGAATTGCTCGTGGCTAATCTCAAACACTCGGCCGTCCTCTACAGCCAGCGCCATCCTGAGCTCGACCTTGTGATGAGTTTGCATACGAATACGCGTGCCGCTGTAGTCCATGTCTTGAACACACTCGCTCTGCTTCTGCAGTAATTCCATTCGCCCAACAGCCTCCCAGCCCTCCGCGCCCCCAATATCGATACTCTCTCACCACGTATCCAGCTCGTTCCAGCGCCAAGCGCCGAGGACACGTTGTGTAAGGTATGGCTGCCTCCGTCTGCCCATAGATCCTTGCACCTCACACTCCCTGGTCTCGAGTATTTGGGCAGCCACTTCGCCTGGACGTAGGCCTTTCACCAGAGTGTTAATGTGCAATTGCACCGCTATACATCCTCCAAAGAGAACAGCATTCTGAGGCAATGTGACGGTAAGTTTAATCTTTTCAAGCAATGTGTTTTCATAGGAAGTAGTGTGGAAAGTGCCCATGCGCTGGATCCAGGGGTTCGCACAACCCGCATATGCTTACGGCATTTCAGGTCCTGAAGCAGCCGGTCTCCTGCAGGCTGCTACTGTGGCCTTGAGGTGGTAGCTGACAGACGCCTCAGCAACACCGGTCAGCGCCTTGGGCGCGTCTCCTCGGAAGACCAACTCGAAAGGAAACTCGTATCTTCCAGCGGGGAGTGTGATTTCTGTACGCCATGCCGACGCTGGTTCCCAGCTGCGATCGATGACTTCCACTGTTTCATCTGTCGTATAGCACGGGCCCCGACACGCCCTGTGCTGGGTCAGAAGACTGGGCTATGTCGCCGTGGAGGGGGTCCCAAAAGGGATGCAAGACCACCGAGCAAAACCTACACTCGGATAAGGGAGTTTACCAGCCGAAGCCGGAGGCCTCTCGCCGAGGGCACGCGTATGGTAGCAGTGAGCTGCAAACACACGCCCTTGATGCGTGCGGGTGTAGTGGTATGAAGCGAAACGATGCGCTTCAACGTCTACCCAGCTGATTCATCTCCGGCACCCATGAGGGCAATGCAGTCCCGATTCAGCCTTGACGAGCGCGGGTTAGGATGGTATGCAGGGAGTTTTGGCGATGGGGTAGGCTTTGACCACTGTATGTACAGCTGACTTGCCTGGCTCTGCCGGAGGAGTGGCAAGCATGGCAGTGATGCCCTCATTGTCGACGCCATCGATACGCCGTTAGTTTGGCTCTCGCGAGAGTATCACTCGAGCGCCTGTCTACCGAGTGAGAGGGAGCAGAGCGGGCGAAGAAGCAGTCTGTGCAGGATGCCCAGGGCGGTTGTGTTATAGCGATGCGTCGCCCAGCTTCTGTCCCTAGATGGTCGCCCGCATTCTATACTTCGAGCATGTCGCGGGGTACTTCTGGAGCGGTGACGCCGGCTTTGAGCTCCATAGTGCAGAACAGATTGTACGCATACTGTACTGCACTTGTAGATGGTACCATAAAAGGTTGCTACTGCAGCACGCCCGTCTGTTATGTACTGTAGCACTGATTTGCCTTTATGTGCGCCCTGGAGGGATAGACCTCGCATCATCGTGGTGAAGCCGTCATACAAGGGCTGCCGAAGGCGTACATGGAAGAGCCTAACTGAACTATACCACTGTAGGTCAACTGCAACGGAGGCTCTGATTTGGTTGGTTACGTGTCACGCCTTCGTTTACGTATCATCACGATATATCTGGGCACATGCCACGGGCGCCGGATATGATGTGGCGCATCCTTGTCTTATAATGAGCGAGCTGACACATGATCACATGATCATATACGGTGTTGTGCTGTAGCCGACTGCTTGATGTAGCCGAGTAGAAGATCGTACTCGAGACCGCCAGGCAGCATGACATCCTGCTTAGCCTACACAAACTCTTCGCGTTGTTGCCGGCCGAGGTTAGCAAGCGTAGACATGCTTGTACGGTTCGCGCTCTCACTCTGGATTTCGGCGCTGGGGAATGTTTAATCTCGGGCTGGCCAGCTGTGCGTGTGTTTCTGGTCGTCGACGCGCTGGGGATTGTCATCGCTGGACAGCATAAGTATCCTCTATAGAGTTCAGCAAGTGCAAGGAGAATGAATTGTCTCTCGAGGAGTACGGCCGCGGAAACATTTGTACTGTTACATATATGGACCATAGCCTGCCAGTGCTTCCTGTAGCGAGGTAAACAACTTTTACTCCGCTTTTCTGTACAGTACTGAAGGCCGCAAGCCCCAGTGACTTGCAATTCTATTGCTGGAGTGCCGCAGACCACCGTCTCCACCCCACCTTGTAGGCGCAAGAAGTAAGGTTCAGCGTCCCGACGAATCATCCGCCCCAGCAGTGATCCCGTGCTGCCGCGCACCCACTCGAGGGGCCCACAAATAATGGTAGTGAATGATTGGGCGCCGCGGAGGCGGCGCGGGCGCGACAAATGTCGCCCAGCCTTCGCGTGTCACAATCATATTTTCGTGACGCTTCCAACAACAAGTCTGCGGTATGATGCACCACCGTCCATCTTCTGGCACGACGGTCAGGCGCAACCAAACTCCCCGTGTCATCGTCGCCTCACGCGAAACCCGCCGATCCGAATATGGAAGACGCGATGCCCACCTCGAAGGACCTACGGGTCGGCATCGATTTCGGCACAAGTGGCATCCGAGTTGCCATCGGGAGAGCCGATGAAGCTGACTCGACGTCCGTTCCGATGCGGGAGCTCTTCAACTCGGAGGGCCAGCTTGTGCCGTCCACCAAATTTCCCTCTGCGGTGCAGTTTGGGCCGGGCCTTGGGCAATACAAACTCCTTGGAAATCGGGCCGCCAACGAGCAGTCCATATGGGATGTCCTCACAACCTCGTCTGGTGCCAAACTCTCGTTAGACCCTACGCAGTCCAAAGCAGGCGATGCAGCTCATTTCTTGGAACTCTGCAAGGAATACAAAGTCGATCCGGACCAAGTGCGGCTGCAATTGCTGGGCGTTGTCAAGGAAAAGGTCGACGCTTTCTTGGCCGCTGAGTACCCTACCGATAGCGACCCTTGGGAACGAGTCGTTAGCACGCGAATCAACATTCCGTATATTTGGTCATCGGCATCGGAAGATGCGTCATACTCTCACGGGGACTACTCTCACGGGGATGCCATACAGCGCCAACTACTGCACATGATAGAGAAGGTGGGGTTCCCGAACGTCGTCACGCCCGAAAATGAGGCTATGAGCGCCTTGCGATACCACATTCAAGGGAGCAAGGAGCTGCTAGGCGTTTTGGGGAAGTCGAATGTCAGGGTGTGTGCCGTGTTCCCTTCCCAGGCTTCTCATGTACAGTGCTTCTCTGACCCAAACGCTAGGCATTGTTCATAGACGCAGGCGAGGGCACTACTGTTTGTACCCACCACTGACACTACCGAGTTGTGCCGAACCTAACGCGCAGACAGGACATGGCACCCGTCGAGCTGTTTCTCGTCGAAGGCACGTGCCGAGGAATCGAGATCGCCAAAGCAGAAGGTTGTAGTGGCGGCACAAGCTACATCTGGAATAGACTGGCCGAACTCTGCCGGACAAGGTGTGCGAATGATCGAGACGCTGCGGCAATGTATCACCTTGCCCAACTACACTTTTTCAAGATGGGCGAGAGGTTTGAACCCTTTGCTCACAGTGGCTCGATCATATCGAAAGAATTCTTCGAGCAGATAACGGAACGTGCCTACAAAGGTCCGCTGGACTTGGCGGTGAAAGAAGCATCGCAAATCGAGAATCTAGACCTGATCATGGTCAGCGGCGCGGCTTTCACCAACAAGAGCATCAGACGTCTCTGGCGGGAGCGCTTAGAGTCAGAGACCGAAAGGCAGTCGGGAGACGCTGCAACCCACACAGCGCCAAAAATCGTGTTCTTGAAGCCCAACGACGCAAGGTTTGCGCCCCATATTACTAGTCGAAATGCACGCTCGTTAACATAAGAACTAGTGATGCAGTCGCGAAGGGTGCCTGTCTGCCGTATGACGATGATCCAATAAAAGAGTTCCACAAGTCTTGCTTCGGCATTCTCATTGACAGTCGCCGGGCGGTTTTGGGCCGTGGACGACGAAAGCGGCCTACGGGGAGGCCACGAAGACCGAAGTCTCGCACATTGCTCCAGTTCAAGAGGGCGAGCTCATACGACTTTGAACCCGAGTTCCAAACTGTTTGCGTACAGGACCCCAAGGAATTCCTGGTTGAGCCTCATTATCTCATGATCGAACCGATGGATCTTGATGACGAAAACCAAGACGAGACGACTACCACGGAGTGGGATGCTACGTCTGCTCTGCCTATGGGCAACTTGCAGTTTAATCTGCAGGGCAAAGTTGGGCGAGACAAAGCAGTCGGGGTGCGGTTCCGATGGAGACCGGATTTCAGCAATCTAGTCTTGCTCGAGCTTGCGGCTGGCAGTTGGCGCGTGACGCAACAGCTCCAGCTGGTTCGCGATATGGACAGAGTGTACTTCATTGAGCGTGAAGTCAAAGAGTGGGAAGAGGATGTTGAGCTGGGTTCACACACAAATCATGACGAAGTGGCACGCAACCCGAGAGAAATACACGGAGGCTCTGATGGAAACACCAGCCCCTTAGCGGAAGTCGAAGCAGGGCCGGACGACGTCGCGGACGATGGGGCGGCGCGTCATACCGAAGCGACCGGGGAGAACGGTGTTGCCATTGCTGGCGGCGAGGAGGTGTCTCCACCCAACACTGTGACCATGGAACTCCCGCGCCGTGGGCGAAAGAGGTCTGCGAGGGCTGTCTCGGGGAGCTCCCATGCCGCAGAAGATGGCGCCACCGCAGCCCAAGTTGCAGACCATGATCTGCCCGAACGTACTCCCGAAGAAGTAGCGTCAGAATCTCAGCGCGACCGTGCAGGGACAGGTACTGTCGAGGAAGTGGGCAGCCATACCGCAGGAACCCAAGGCGGACTTGATCTCGCCGTGGATGAAAATCATGAGGAGCGCAACGATAGGGATACAACCCAGAACGCAACACAGAGCACACCGCCCTCACAAGAGGTAGTGGTCGAGCTTGACCCTTCGGCTCTCGGTAGTCCGAGCGGCGAAGCCGCAAGGACGGTACTTCCACGGGAACGACCAAAGAAACGCCGTCGCATGACATACGGAGGCGGTGTGCCAAGACCGGCCGGGGGTCATGTTTCGCCATTAAAACGACACGGAATACCTAAAGGATCGGGCATGGCGTCTCTGGCTGATCGCCTGGGGAGGTAGGACAGCTACAGTACTGATCCCAAATGACCAGACACTTACAGTTTCCGGGTAGGCCGCCCAAGATAATACAACGAACTCCAACCAAGGCCCAGAGCCAACCAATGTACGTTTGGTGTTAGCGCTGTCTGTACAGGTGATTGCGGAGTTGCTGACAAACTTTGGGCCAGCGAAGCCGGCACTGAAGAACTTCGGGGAGCGTTGTCGACCGAACCTCCTCCCGACCGCAACATTTCGCCAACCACGACGGCCCCACCATCCTCCGCAGGCGGCAAACGGTCTCGGGGCTTCTGGGAGACAGTAGTACCTCGAATGCCGTCGTTGCCGGCCTACGCCAGTTTCGGCAGCACGACGCCGCACAATACTGATTTTGTGGTGAAAGGAAATCGAGCGGCGCAATGATTCGAACTTATCTCCAGAAATGCTCTTGGCCGCTAGGAATGCCCCTCCGCTTCGGCTATGCTGATGACCACCGTCGTAAACGTTCCGATAATTGCCTCCGCGCCAAATCTTCGCACTCGATTGATCAGGCCAGCTTTTTGTATCGGCACGCGTGTATTCATACGTTAGAGGGATAATCTATGACCGGGATGGCCGTGGCCGTGAACAGCTGCCTTGCGGTGGCCAGTGTCGACACTTGAAGCCGCTGGGGCTTTATAGCCGACTCCGAGCCCCTTAGCAGATGCATGCGCCAGATGCTTCGTGTCCTTGAGACTCGAGTCCGTGCTCGTTTTCCAAACTTCGACGTGTGCTCAGACACGAGCCTTGCTCCGTTACGTCGCTCCCGTCTGGCGCTCGATTGATGTGGCTTCGATCCCAGCGCGGTGACTCTGTTCTATTGGGCTGGAGACTCAAGCTCTGTCATTATCACGAACGCCACCGAGCCTTTGCAGCAATCAATCACCTGCTGCATGAGAGCTGCGTTACCAGGGGAGTGGGGTTGGCGATCGTGGAGAGCCGTGCGGCCGGCCCGCTTGTGGAAGGATCTGCGGGTCTGTCGACTCCCCATGGGTCTGCCGTGTGGTTCGAGCAGAAGGCCTCCAGCCATCGCTGGACGGCCACCCTTATTCGTTAGATGAATCGGGCTCTGCATACGTCGTTCTCGTGGACGCCCTACGGCGAAACATTCCCTATTACAATGCAGAAATTGAACACCACGGCGCACTGCAATCTTACGGAACACCAGACATGACAGTAGCTCGAGAAACGATTAAATACGTTAGCCACCGGGTGGCGTGACAACAACGAGGGTGGGTGGGCCGCGAGCGGCATCAGCCCTTCTTGGCTGACTCAATCCACACCTACGACCTCGTGCCATGGGCAGCAGGTATTGCTCCAGTCGCCGTAGCAGGACTCTGGACGCTCGAATCACGGCCTTTAATCTTGCGCTTTACTGTGGCTTTTCTCTCATCCCTGAGCCAAACTACGTCCATACCTGTCCTCTCGAGCCACTGGCATCTCCGCGGGCAACCCAGCCCAACAAATAGTAGGAGGCTGGGATCGGCAGCTATTGATTGGCCCTTCCATGTGGGTCTCACGCACTCAAGTGGGGCAACCTCCAGTATCGTCGCCGCAGACAGAGTGGCCTGCCCTTTCAACCCTTCTGCTACGATCAATGTCCTTGCATCACTTTCATCATGTTACGGACAACTCGGTCATCGGCGCGCATCTCGCAGACCCACAATACGCAAACCAGCCATCCGCAGCCCCGTCGACCGCAGCCCCGTCGACCGCAGCCCCGTCGACCGCAGCCCCGTCGACCGCAGAGGGGTCCTCTCGCAACCCCGACGCGAGTCTTCAACGACAAAGACGAATTGCGGCTGTTTCTATCGAGTCAAACTGAAGGAAGGATCGGCATATTAAGGTCCTCGAACCCGAGCGGCGGCGAATATAGACGTTTGGAATTCTATTGCAAACCGCATACAGTCAAAGATAAGGGTGGTTCGACTGGGACGAAGATCAGCTGTCCCTTTCGAGCGGTTGCCGCTCGTCATGCCGGGAAGTGGCAGCTCACGGTCAGAAAAAATCATGACCATGGACCAGATCATTCCGAAAAGACGACCATGACAACGAGCTATGATACTACTGTCACGAGTCGCTCGATTGTCGCGGAAGAGCTTGTGGGTAATCTGGAAGCGCGCTTGAGGCGCGTCGAAGAGCGTCTCAGTGTCGCAGAATCACGCTTGAGAGGCACTGAAGACCGCTCGGAACAGCATCGAGGACTCCAAAGCCACGAGTCTGGGGTCGACTTGCTTGACACAAATGGGGGATTGGGCCATGACGAAAGAGCCCTTTTGGCGGACGAGGATGCGTTCTAGCATGGTATAAACAATAAAAACTTGTTGTGATCACGGGTCGGACTTGCCACCAAGCTTTGAAGTCACCTTGTGCAGGCAGGCCAGCGTTCGTAAAACAGAGCCTCTGCGATCCTGGAAAGAAGCCTCCTTCTTTGCTCCAGTTCTCACTTGAGATACGGGGGTGGTCGGCAAGCGACCGCCCCTCGACAAACGCCAGATTTACAGCTAAGCACCTGCTTACTGTACCCATCGTCTGCTCTGGAGTGAAGATTGGCGGCAGGCCAGGGAGGCATGTTAGAATGGCAATTGTATTGAAACTTGCGCGATTTGCTCTGGAGTAGGACCGAAACGCAGCGAATAACACTCGGTGGTGCCTCACCGCCCACACGGCCTTGGCCGTTGGCTCTATCCTCAGATTTGGCGTGAATGTACCCCAAGGCTCCTTGCCAAAGTAAGAAATCCCTCTGAGCAGACAATCATCGTTCATTAAGGGACTCACGGGGCTTCCCTGGAAGCTTGGCGTTGTTAAACCGACTCTGGAAAGAGGAAGATTGGGTCTGGCGCAGGAGGCAGGAGTTCTCTTCTGCGGTACGACTGGTCCGGGTCCGGCCGACCCTGCCGTGGAAACCAGTACCTCTGGCCCAGGTCTTCTTTATGACGGAAAACGAGGGTCGTCCTCCTCCGCGCCGCGATCGCGTGGCTTCGATCTGGGAACTCGGTCTGCGAAGCACATTCAACACACGCCGAGCAAGCGGAGACACGGGCTCCCCCGGATCGAAGGCAAAAACTCCAGCGACGCGACGGCATGCCCACTCTCACGGTGTCGGCACTGAGCGGCGCTGTTCACCAAACTGGGCATGCGTGCCGCATCTTAGCGTTGAGCGTCTTGTCTATGCCGTCGAATGAGCCCGCAAAGCCTGTTATCTTATGATTGTAGGAACCTCCGGGCAGACCGTGGCTGGGTACCAGCCCTCTGCTCCACGGAGCAGTCGCCTCGCTGGACAGGATGCTGTCGAGCCAGATACAGTGCTAGGTTGCTGTGCGGCCGAGTCCGCCGATCATCCATGTCACCGCGGAAGTTGGCGACAAGACTTTCGAGTGGCTTCGAAGAAAAGCCGCGTGACTCGGGTCTAAAGTCCAATCAGAGCTAAATCGTCGCATTGCCATACCATACGCGTTGCGCACTCATCATGGTTCTAAGCATGCTGACAGAGATCGTTGAACGGGTCCTGCCAAGAGTCAAGCCAGTGCGGCGGCATCAAGTTCGGCGATAGAGCCGTCCCACCAGCCTTTGAACTTGCGTCTGAATCGCCCCGCACGAACGTTGCGGAGGTACCAGCGTTGCAGAGGGCGTTTCTCGATGACGCCGGATTGGCAGCAAGGGGCAGCCGTGCGCAACCTTCCGGTGCCTGGGGGTGAGTCGCGTCGTCTGTCGCATCGGAATATGAGCCCCGCGGCAGCATCGAGCGGCTGGGACAGGAGGCCGGCTGCTCGCGCGCGCCCGGGGCCTCGGACGCAGATAAAACAGGTCGTTGCGCATGCCTTGTCGTAGGAGTCGGTCTACAGTGATGGTCACCACCGCGCGCCAGCAATTGATGACGCCTAACCCAAAGCAAATCTGCGATTCGTCTTTGCGGTGCGTTATTCCAGAACACATGTTGTCTTGGGGCGAAGGCACCTGGTGTGCATGCCACACAACGGCCACGAACCTGTTCTAGCCCCAAAGCGCCCTCAACACTGCTGCACAGTGTAGTACAGCCCAGAACCCCTCCTCTATATGCTCGATCCTCGCTGGGACTTTAGAACAGCGCCATGGCCTCCAAAGCTGGCTGGCCGCCGCAACGCCCGCCCGGTCGCGGCAGACGGAGGCGCCCCACGTGCACCGCGTATGCAGCACTTAAGCGCGCTTTATGAGATGCAAACGGCGTCACTCTCCTTTGAGGTACAGTACCATTGACAGCATTCGGGGAGGGATCTGTCGAGCCCCGTCACCGCTACCATCGCCTACGTGAAGCCTTGGCTGCTCCAGCAGACATCCAGGCATGATCTGCCCGGTCTGGCTTGCCTAGCGAATCATGGAACTCGAGGTCTCTTTCGCCTTTGCGACCATCGATTGGATGGTCCAGACGCCCAGGTAGGCCTGTTATTACTTGTATACGAGGTTCCTATTGGCGCGGGAGAAAGCGCGGAACATAACCGAGTCTCTCCGGAGCCGGGCGACGCGGTACTCGTGCAAAAGGGCCCCATCGCGGACTTGTTTATGACAAGGATTTGGGGCAAAGTATGTTGCGTTATTCGCTCTGGGTCCTTTTGAGTCCACGGATCGGTTATGTCTCCTACAGTACTGTAGTTCAGGTGCGGCAATTCGAGAATTGTTGGGTGCAGGACACTGGCTGCGTCAGAAGCGGCACTCGGCTCGATGCGGACGTCCGGAATTCGGCCTTGCGACCTGAACCTCTCGCAGAGGCCAAAGCGACAGATCCCCCTTGGCTGCGCGATGCAACATACCGTTCCACCCCCTAGCAGCGTCTACTAGATTGTGCAGCGTGTCCCTGCCGTAGACCGGCCGCCTGGCGAGCGGCGTCCCGGGGGCATTCGCTGCGGAGCTCCAGGTTGTGACACCAGAAACGCGGTACGGCTGCGCGACGCCCACCGTGGATCGCCTTCCACCAACCCATGCCCCACTTAGCTATGACAAATAGGTGAAGGACGTATATGGCTGCAACACCAACGCCCAGCGGCGTGCTGCCGACAGGTTGCGGCCAAAAAATCGCGTCAAGGACGGCTCTGAAGCAACAGCCCCGGGCGCGGCCAAGAGGATTCGGGCGGCGGCCGTTCGGTACTGCACTGTACCTTGTTCCTGGCACATCGTGCGTGGCCTGCACGCGATGGCGCCATACTTTCCCTGGCTGGGGCGAAACGCGCCGGTCCCGGCACGCCGCTTGCGATGTGCCAGTATCTCTGTCCAGGTCGAGCCAGGGCCGGTGCATAGCAAGGCCGCCTGGCGCGCTTCGTATGCCGTAAACTCCTGTCCTTTCTGTGGGCATGTGTTGAAGCGCCAACGCCGTTGCATGGACTCTGCGCGTCCCTGTGGCTTGGGCCGACGACGAAACACTGCCCGTTGACCTTTGTGCATCGTGGCTTTGGCCTATGGCGAGTCTCTTCGCGTCTGAACCGGCCCCGGTACGGTGCGACATTTGCGACGTAATGATCGACTTCGGCGCGTTATGGTGGGTGTTCACCACCAGAGGTGCTAAGTACTGTAAGTTTGCGCGATCCTTTCCTGTCGCGTTGGCTGCTGCCTACGCCGCCCTTGTTCCGCAGCCTTGTGGGAGCGGACGCGGTGTCGCCGTGCAGACGCGCTTGAGCAAGCAGTTCCCCAACGACTCACGCGACGCCGCCATCGGGCTCGATCTGCTGCGTTGCGGATGGCAGCTCTGTGAGAAGGTATGAATATGGGGAGGTGCGCCGTGGCGTCGGTCTTGGGCCAGACGTCTTCTGCCAATAATCGGTGGTCGTTGGTGTACGGTGCCGCGGTGCATGCCGACTCGGTTGTGCGTGTTGCAGGCATCGCGCGGTTACGGTGCAACGATGAACGACACTGCCTCCTTCACAGACTACTCGCCAGCGAGCACTTGCCCCTCTTGCCACCAGCCGCTGCCGGCGTACAACGCAAAGGCGTCTTATACCGCGGCGCCCACACTCCCCGAAACCCCTCCCTTCAGGTCGCCTTGCCCGCCTGGCCCGTGGCTCGATCGCCATGCGTTGTCGCCGCTCGATGCGCCGGACATTAGCTTCGCGTGTCAAGACGCACTGCCACCATTTTCTTCGGCAGCATTTACGGATTCAACGCCGTCAACGGCGCACGACGCACAATCGGCGCCGTGGATTGGCCAGAAGCCGTCCCCAACGGTGCTGCCGTCAAGGCAGGACCTACTCTTAACCTGCACACCCACCACGTCGACGACCGCAGCTCCCCCTTCGCCACCAGTCACGCCAAGGCCGATACATGAGTGGTCTCTACCGTCGGTCCAGCCTTGGCAAGCGATAACCCAGGGGCCTCTGGAGCTCGCGGAGGGACTCGCGCCGACAACGGCGCCAGAGCAGCCTCAACAGTCCGCGTCCTCGTCCGTCCGACAAGGCCACCTGTCGTCACAACGTTGGTATTGGACGCCATCACTAGATCCCCCCCTCGACACCGAAGTACCGCTCCCGCTATTGACCCCCGCTTGGGCGACGCCTCCAGCAGCTTCTCCGGCGCCCGTAAAGCGGCCGGCTTCTACGAGCGGTGGGCAGCCCAGTGGGGGGGGAGGCCTCCTGTTAGAGGGCGTCGCGGGTGTCGACTTGTCTTTCCTCCGAGACCGGGATAGGTGGTTGTGTGAGCAAAAGTTGGCTGGATTGCCATGGGGTGCCATCTGCTCAGGTTATGCCAGCCATTATGCGTGCGCCGAGCCCACACCCAGCTGTCTGGGGATGCGCCTCTGGAGGCTGAGAAGAAAACATCAATGGCTGGACGATGCCCTGTCAGCAGCGGTGAATCGAGCGAAGCGCAAGCATAGGGCCAATTTGGGCTGGCGGTGAGAGGCGGAAGGCCGAAGCGAGGTCGGGGGTCGGAAGTCGGGACACTCAGGCTTGCTATCACGTTGGAGCGACTGCCCGAGCAGGCGTGCTCTGCCAACCGTATTGTATAGTGCTGTGCCGTGCCTCGCTGTCCCGCGTCTGTACACTGTGAGCTCGGGCCGGCAGGCCACCGACACCACTTCGGTCAGTCGTTGAAGAGACGCCGCCTGGACGAATGTAAGGGTGGCCGCCCGCCTGCGGGGAGCGAGAGCAATTGCCCGATGTCTTGAAGATATGATGGGAATTGGCAAGTTCGTAATGTTCGGATAGCACACACATCATGTCTCGTCACAATGTTACGCGAAAGAGTTGGAAATAAACATCCCTATTTCCGGATATTGCCTTGTTGGCCGGTCGTCGCCAGGCGTAATGAGCATACTCTATGCGTACTTGCGCTTTCCAACGTCTGCGGCCCAATCAGTCCAGGCCGTCCGTACGCGCTGCCAAATGTCGCCGGACGCTGTTCGCGGCTGCGTTCTCAAGGCCAACCCCAAAACACGCAGTCCCTCGCTCAGTCGCTTCTTTCAATCATGTGGCACCGAGTATGTGGCACGGCACTCAGCCACTTGAATTGCACGTAAAACTCTGTGCCTCTCTCGTTTCTTTGCTTCCTCGACCACAGCAAGCGACTGCGTGTTCCTTGTTTTGGCGCCTTTCGCGGCCGATCCCTTGGACAAGATCTGGATAGACTCTGCTCAGTAACCCACGAACCCGCAACCGGGCCCACGACCGGCCCCGAAAGCCGATGGATCCGGCGCGTTCGCGATGCGTCCCCCCCGCCCGCTCTTCATTCGCGGTGATGTTCCAAATGCTGTTGAGCCACCACGACGACTCCTCCTGTTCCCCTGTCAGCTTGCCAGGCTTGGCGGCTCTGGTGAAGGAGCAGAGGTTGTTCCAGAGCTGATACTGCAGACCGTTGCTGACACCGACGCCAGCGTTACGGCAATCGCCAAGGCCGCGGTGCGCAACTGCCTCCAGCACTGCCATGGTCCCTTTCTTGGCCCGCCCATTCCCCATACGTGGCAGGCTGACGCCAATCGGCCGAGGTGTTGTAGGAGGTGTTCGTCGCCCAGACGATCCCCGTCACTCTAGGACACAACGAGTCGGCGCTTTCATAAAGAGAATTCTAGGTGTCCCGGCAAGCGGTCACAGTCAGGTCCGGGGCAACCAGCGGGCGGGGATGAATTGCCAGGACCCTTGAGCGATAGGAGGGGACGGGGGGCTGTAGAGAGCACAGTAGCTTCCATCCGCGCACAAGGCCACTCATGCGACTCGAAGCGAGGAAGGGGCGAGTATGGCACCGTTAGAGAGGGCAGAAAAGACAGCGGGCCGTCAGGAAGAAACTCGCGGCGCTGTCATAGTACGCGGCGATGCGCTCGGGCTGGCGGCTTCGGGGAAGGCACACAACGTCTCGAGACGATACAGCGGCCGCGGCAAAACGGGAACATCAAAGAGAGGGCGGGATTACACCTAAACGCGGGCCGGGTCAGAAGAATGGGCTGAGCGCTTGTATTTCCTTCCCCGGTTGACCCACAGCAGGCAACGGATCGGGGATCTGGACGTGACGCAGGCCATTGTAGAGCAGGCACGTTATGCGACCACTATACATCATATTCCGGGACAGGGCTGCCGCCGATTCACATACTCAGGTCTTTGACCTTCTTAGTGTCAGGGTCGGAAGGGTTCGACGGCTGTCACGAGCGCATTGGCGGCCAATCAGATACCCTCGTAATTCTCATCCAAGAGGCGCGCATCGCACTCTCTCATCGTAATTTCTATCGTCTGTATGATGTTTGCGCAGGGTTGAGCTGAGGGGAGCAGAGACTCAGTGGCATTTTGCAGCCAAGGGGAAAGCCTGCCGCAGCAGTAGTGATTTGCTGGGGCAGCAGTAGTGATTTGCTGGGAAGCAACCCGGCGAGGCCCGATCACCCACAGCCGCACCCCGTGTGCTGGGTACATAGGCTCTTTCAACGTCTCCTTTACCCGCCTCCATGGAGGGAGCCTCCGTTTCCAAAGGACGGCTTGCTGCCGTCGAATGCGACCCTGAGGAAGGGGACCGCTACTGTAGGTGCCTTTTGCGCGCTTGTGGCACCAGCGCTCGCCAAGTACGAACTGCCGGTACCCGGCACTCGATTGAGATCGCCACAAAACCCCGGGTAAGGTTGGACGTGAGCCCGCAGCGGAGCCGGCAACCGCGACTCAGGTACCGCCAAGCCGCTTTTTAGGCTGGCTGTTTTGCGCTAGTGCAGCACTCCGGAGGCCTTAAGTGTGTTGTAAAGCGCCGCCGGCCATGGCTGTTGGGCTTGAACTTGCAGTGAGCAAACTGGGGTTGCCGGCCTGCGTGGATCAACTTCGGTTGCACCCTCTGGCGCGGCTTGAGCAACCTCAGCGACCATTTACTGTCTTTTATGATGGTGCTCCTGCAACAAGGAGGATCTCGGCGCCGTATTGCTCTTCACATCGAGCGCCGTCGCCACGGTGGTGACGGGCTGTCGCGCTCGCTTGTGCCGAGCCGGGTCGACCATGGGGGTCGTCAAGTCTACGCATCCACCCCCTTCCAAACATACTCGCACCAGCCGACCGGAGTTAAGTAAGAAGGTTCCGCTCTCCACTTGTCGCCCATAGCCAACGGTGGGAAAGTCGTCCCGGTCAGCGGCTGTGGCTGGGGGGCGCGCTCGCAGGAGCCAGGCATGTCATTTCGCCATGTGCACTCATGCTTCTGACTGTCGAGGCCAACTACTGTACCTCATTCCACGCCGCCCTGTCGAGGCTGATGCTCGCATTCCTACGGTGCCCCATCCATCGGCCTTTAGGCATAGATGACGAGACACGGGTGCGGCTTGGTTCTCCACCCGCTGACGGCCCGCGTGCCGCGCGTGAGTTTGCACGCAGCTCGTTGTCCGCAAGATTGGCGCTAGATATTTCGACCGAACAAGGAGGGGAAACCTCTCGACACTTGGCGTCCAGGTGTCGTACAGTACAGTAGCTCCTGTGGCGTGAAAGCGGAAGACATCAACCTGGAAGCTTCTACGACGCATGCGGTGCCCTGCGTGAGCGCACGAGGCTCGAACTTTCACCCCAACAGCGCGCGCCTTGTTCGTGGTCGAAGACCTGTGTACGGACAACGGGAGGGTACCACGTGAGGCGACCTGCCTAACCGCGCCACGGCAACTTCAGTAGGCAGCACGGGCAGGAAGCGCAGTGTTGTGCTGTAAGTATTGTACAGTACTGCACAGTACAGTACAACTAGAGCTGTGCCGTATGGGCAGTGGTGGTAGTACTTGGTGCCGTGCTTGTGGTCATAGTCGGGGAGGTGTTGAATCCCGCCGATGTCGAATCCCACCACCGAACCGCAGGCCGTAACGCCGTCCACCACGCATCGTTACCCCATAAATGGCAGATACTGCCCATCCTTCCACGGACGCATTGGACTCCGTCACCATATATGTCACTTCAGCTGCTCGAGACACGCCGCGAACAACATCCTGCCAGGGCGCACGTCCAGGAATGGCTCAGCAGCCACCGCAGCAGCCATGGCAATGGCAGGGGAACGCTCAACGTGCTGCGCCTTCTGCCAACCTTTGGCCACCCGGTTCACTACACCCTCCACCTGCCCCTGCCCCTGCCTCGTTGGCTGAGGTGGCAAAACTCTGGAATTTTGCCGCGGTCCGCATGAACAATCATGGCAGGGCCATCGCGGGCATTCAATCGAAGCTACGGGCCGATGATGCGGCCACAAACGAGCGATGGGAAGAAGCCACAAGGGATATGAACGGGTCGCTGGCGAGGCTGTCAACTGAGGTTGTGCGGCAGGGCGACGCTTTGCGGACGCTGCAGGCGTCGCTCGCTGCATCAGGCGAGGGTACGGCGCGTGCTGCCCAGCAGGTGCACGACTCATTGCACGGCATCTCCGCCTCGCTCGATGACAACAGAGCGCAGGCACGGAGTCTGGAAGCGGCACTCCTGGGTGACGGCGGAGTGAAACACGGCGTGCAGGCGCTGCACGACTTGCTCGCCGAAGTCAGGGACGCCCTCGTGGACACGAGGCCAGCAAACGACATGCTCAGCAAGCTGGAGACTCTCGCCCGAGATCTTGCGGCAGAACACGAGGTGGCGCGCGAAAGTCTTTGCGTTTTACGAACCCTACATGCCGACATCGGACGACTGTGCGAATCGCATGTTGAGTTTTGCCGTGCGGCGGCTCAGGTGGAGAGAGGCGACGAACCCAACATCGCTCGCATAGTCGACGACATGGCCCGTTTCACAGAGGATATCACGGGGGCCATGGGAGGGCTACGCGATGCAGTGGCGGGCGGAGAGGCTCTGAGAGCCGTCGTGAGCGAGCTTTCTGGTAAGATTACCGTTGTACCTGCTGCCGCACCAGGGTACATCTCCTGGACCAGGTCCGCGCGTGCCACACGGGCTGAGGAATCACGGCACGCTGGCAGCCTCGTGGAGGAGGAGGACACCGCCCACGAGTGGTCAGGCTACAGAGTTAATGGCCCTGTGCACGCTCGGGGGCTGAAGAACAAGGCGGGATCGTGCTCAGTGATGGCGAGAGCCAGGCAAGGAACACCACCAGACGGCGAGCAAAAGGGGATCGCCGGTGGCGTGCGCAGGCGGTCTCAGAGACTGATGGGGAGGGCAGGAGCAACAAGAGCAACAGGACCGCGTAAGCTGTAACCACGGCGTTTGTGGCGAGAATAGAAGAACAAATTATAGGATGTGCCGTGCCACGCAGTGGTTTGAAATCTATAGATGCCATTGCAGCTGCTGTAAAGTACCTGTGGACGAATGATCCCGGGGGCTCCGCAGCTGACCTGCGCCGCCAGCCATGGGCACGGCATGGCGGACGCCTGACTACCGGCTTCGTTTGACGCTGCAAGTTGAGCGCCGGGGCAGGCTCGTTCAATAGCCAATAGCCCTTTGCGGATACTGGTAGGCGACGAGAGGTACAGTACCGTATAGCCCGCAAATCCTGAACACC
Organism: Purpureocillium lilacinum; assembly: GCF_001653265.1. NCBI lineage: Eukaryota > Fungi > Ascomycota > Sordariomycetes > Hypocreales > Ophiocordycipitaceae > Purpureocillium > Purpureocillium lilacinum. The sequence continues at coordinate 30,844 of NW_017264087.1, forward strand.
GTGTCGCAGAAAACGTGTGATGTCCAGCTAACCACCCTTACAACGTCAAGGTACAGTACTGTACGTAATACCGGACAGAGCACTTGACTCACTGACGTACCGGACCGTACTGTACGTACAGTACCTTACTTACTGTACCTGTGAGCGAAACTCTACGACGACGCAGGTGGCCACACATGCCCGCATCGCGTCGCTCTGGACGTCATGCTCCAGGCACCCCGCGCGGTTACAGTACCGCACCCGTCTGGCCCGGCCAGCGTACGATCCCTCCCTCCCCCAGGATGGCCTCACGCCGGCCTTGATTGTGGGGTTGGGGCCCGTCCTGCTCCGTGCGACCTTCGTGGGGAGCACCAACGAAAAGCCACGCGCAACGTCGTTGTTTTCCCCCGATTGCAGGCCGCGCCAACTCGCGGGTACACAG
>NW_017264088.1:9897-22013 GCF_001653265.1 Purpureocillium lilacinum
ATTCCGTTGGCGGCGCCCCATGTTACGAGCTCGCTGACATAGCGCGACGCCCTGTCGGCCGTCATCTCTAGCGAGTTTCCTACGCACAGGATACCAGTGTCGTCGGCGTAGCCGAATCGACCTTTCGGATTACCCAGGCGGTAGATCGGCTCCGTGTACAGCAAGAAGAGGATCGGCGAGACGGGCGAACCCTGCGGCAGTCCACACTGAAGTGGGGAACTGGGTGTGGTAATGTCCTGATATCGCACGCACGCTGAGCGGTCTGACATGAAAGAGCCAGCCCATCGTGCGAGCTGCTCAGGCCATCCTTGCTGGCGCAGACGGAGGATCAGTCTGTTGCGGAGGACGGTATCAAAGGCCCCCTGAATGTCCATTGTCACCAGTGTGGCGACCAGCCCGCGAGCGAACGCTTCTTCGATGTCGTGCACGAGAGCAGCCACGAGGTCGACAGCGGACCTCTTCGGCAGGGCCCCAGCTTGTTGCGGATGAAGTACACCATAGTGGATGGACGCCCACGCTAGACGGCGCGCAATGAGCCTCTCGAGGCCCTTGCCTAGGCAGGAGAGCAACGAGATTGGTCGCCAGGCGCGCGGTGTCGACAGATTCCGTCGACCCGGCTTCGCTATCATGACCACCTCCGCCTCCCTAAACGGTTGCGGATGGTGACCGAGTCGGAGACAGCCCTCGTATAGACGGCGGACATGTTCGCCAATGATATGCCAGGCCGCTGTGAGCATCTTAACCGTGATGTTGTCAGAGCCGGGAGATGTGTTCCCCGTACGGACGGTCGCGTCCTGCACCTCGGCTAGTGATACATCCTGGGAGAAAGGTATCGGTCTAGTCGCGGCGACTGGGGCCCACGGGTCGGATATGTCGTCTTCCGTCGTTCGCCTTTCTAGCGTGGCTCGACGAAGAGCATTGGCTTTGTCGAGCTGCGTTTCGTATACTTCACCCTCCACTTCGAGGGGGGGAGGTTGGAAGGCACCTGGAGACTTCAGCCAGCGGACGGCTTTAAACACAGAAGCACTGTCGTTGAAGCTGTCGATGAGATTGCGCCAGTATAGCCGTTTAGCTTGGCGGACAACCTTCTGGAAGTCCTTTTTGGCGAGCTGAACGTCCCGACAAAATCCAAGGGGGTAGACTCTTCTGATCGCGCGGTATTCCACTGCGGCGAGCCGGCATTCCTCGATCCACCATGGGGCGCTGCGGGTTTGCTTTCGAACGGGGCGACCGGCGACTTTCGCCGCCACTTGGAGGAGGCGCACCAGGGCAGATGCAAGAGCATCAAGGTCGTGGTTAGTAGTAGTCGGAGTTGGAATGTCCGCTGACCCGTACTGGACGAGATCTACGAACCGCTTGATCTCGTCTTCCGTCGTGACGCGGACTTTTCCAGGTGGTATTGGCGCTACGCCCACCTCAGGAAGCGCTATGCTGAGTGTGAAGTGGTCGGAGCTAGTGGCTAGATGGTCCTCCACGACTGCCTCCGACAACGGAACGTTCGAGAAGGCAAGGTCTATGGTATTCCCATGCGGGTTCGTGGGCACGTCGGTCGGATTGAGCAGGCTGAGACGATTCTCTGCTGCCCAGTGAGCGATGTCGTCGCCCCGGCCATCGAGACGACCGGTCTGCCAGCTGTAGTGTTTCGCATTGAAGTCTCCCGCGACCAAGCATCTGCTCGGCGGGCTCCAGGCAAGAAGTATGTCAAGAGCTCCGTCGAAGTCAGGCTGTCGGTAGCAGTTGACTATCGTCATATTGTTGATAGTGAGCCAGAGGATGTCACGGGTTGCCGTGGGCCGCCGTTGATCGGCAGTTAGGCCGGGACGACGCCGGACATACGTCATGACCCTCGGGCGGGTGCTGTTGTTGGTCCAGCTGTCGACCGGGGAGAACGTGTCGTATGCGGGATGCGTTTTGGTGAGACAGCGGCCTTCTTTGGCTTCTGTCCACGGCTCCTGCAGTAGGACGATGTCGTACTGTTCGGCGTCCGCCAGGGCGAGGGCACAGTCATGCGCCGGCGGGATCTTGCCAACATTGGCCTGGAAAACGCGAATGGTCTTCTTTCCGGTCTTGTCTCTATGGCGCCCTGTCATATGAGTGATGCGGTTGGGTTGGCACGTGTGACGCGCTTTCTCTTGAGCGGAGATCTAGGCGTCTCATCGTCGCTTTCGGGCTGGTAGTCCGTCACTACGCTGCTGCATGGCGGGGACATGGTGCCGGCCGGGCTGAGCGCAGAGTGGACGCTCTCAGGTTGTGGCGCGGGTTCGCGGCGTTCTGGCTCACTCCACTCGTCTTGTTGAGACGGGCGCGGCCGTGGTCCGGCGCTGCCTTGCTGTTCGTGAGTCGCGTCCGAGCCTGTGCCTTGCAGCTGGTCTTGTTCGGGCACGCGAGGCGGTGCTAGTGGCGATCGCGGGCCTGGTTGGGCACCTTGTTCATTTTGTTCAGTTTGACGTGCTCGATGGGCGAATAGCTGTGCTCCCATCTTTCGCACGCGGTTCCTTTCTTCTTGTGTCAGCCGACGATAAACGCCATGGGATCGGATGGGTCGTGCAGGGCATTCGCTAAAATCCGCGGCATGTGGCCCTAGGCAATTTGAGCACTGCGCTTGGGCAGAGCAGTTTGAGTCTTGGTGCTGCGCCTTTCCGCATTGTTTGCAGGATGGGCGGCGGTCGCAGCTATGCCGGGCGTGAAAGTCCCAGCATTTGTCGCATTGGCTAGGCGCAATTGGTTTGTCGATGTATCGGGCGAGTCTGCTGGAGCCGAAAAGCCGCCAGGGTTTCTGCGTGGGTTTGAGGAAAGACACGAGGAGTGTCTTGACTGGTAAATCGTTCGAGTCGTGACGACTAGGGCGGATGCTAACCGCCGTCTGGCCGGTTTGGCAGGCAATTTCGCCCTTGACGGCTTCGTCGTAGTCGGCTTCATTGCCTTGAAGATCAGTGAGTCTCCGCGGGCAATTGGAGACGACGTAGGTGTACCATTTTCGGCTGGACTCGACAGTATTGGCGCCGAGATCCTGTGCCCATTCTGACTGGCGCTGGACGATGAGGTCTCTCGTTGCGGTATCCGTAGTGCGAAGAGCCCAACCCGAATTCACGGGGAAAGCTGCCGGGATTTGGTGGAGGTCGATGCCGACTTTCGCGGCGATGTGGGTCCGGATCGCGTACGACTCGAAGTTCCTCGCCGGTGCTTCGGCGTCGAGTCGTACGAAGACCCGGAGGTCCTCTTTCGGTGGGGCGGGAATTGGTCGTCCCTGGAGACGTATGTCCGCTGTTTGTTGTGGTGCGGGCGGCGGGGTCCCAACTGAGGGAGTGGCGTGGCCCGCAAGGGGCTGGCGAGGGCTGCGCCCGGCGGCGACGCTGCTGTAAGTCGGCGCCGTCGCGGGCGGCAGTATGGAGAGAGACTGGCGCCAAAAGTCGAGGAAACTGGTAGCGAATTGGTTCGCAAAGGTATGCTCAATTCCAGACGTGAATTGCTTCGCGGCCTGGTCAAATGATTCGCAGAATGCATGGAAGACTGCTAATTTGGCGTTATAGGCATCCGTTTGCTCTTGCGCGACCCTGTTGGCGCCTTCGACGATGGAGACGGGCTCCAGAATGGGTTCCAACGAAGGCCGGTACGATGCGTATGCGGGCTGTGCCCCTTCCGTAGCAGCAGAGTTAGAGAGTCGGAGTAAAGGCGAAGATGGCGTCCGGGCCAGTCGCCGGGGCGCCGGCGAGACACCGATCGGCCGGTCCACAACCGTGGAGCTATTTCGGAGCTGGGCAGCACGGGCCCGGTCGGCGAAAGTTAGGGGGATATGATTGTCCAGATCGAAGGGATCTGAGCCGGCATGCGAGCCCATGGCAGTTGCCATGGCCGCTGCCAGAGCCAGCGCAGCGCGCGGCTCGCGGTGTTGGTAGTGAGATGTTAGGCAAATTGGTGTAGAATACGGTACTTTCTTAACAATTGCATGCCAAGAAAGTATGATGACAAAGGAAGGTGCGATCATCAAGCATGACTGCCATAGATTGAAGTCCAGGGTGGTGGGGTGGGGTTTGCCGTGGGTGTCAGGGGCGGTTGCCCACCCCACGCCTACAAACGGCCACAAGTGGCCTTGCATGATCTTTACGTAAACGACAAGGATCGTCAGGAACTGGCCGACGCAGCTTGTAGCGTCCAATGGTGGGTTCTGTCGTGGGGGTGGCTGGGAAATGACGGGCGATTTTCGACTTCCAGCCAACTTGCGTCCGCTATGACCACCCCCTCCCCCGCCGATTCGAGTGGTCAGTTGTGGCCTTGCATGACCTTCTTCTGTACGTCATCAGAACTCATCAGGAATTGGACGATGCAGGTACGCAGAGAGCTTGTGACCTTTCACCGTGGCTTGCAGAAATGGGAATATCAGGGCCGACTTTGGCTGCGGGGAGGAGTTTCTGGGGGGCGTGGATGAGGTCACGGAAGTTCACCTTTTGCCGCCATGGGGTGCTATTCCCGCACCCCCGACCCGGCAGTACGTAGTCAACAAGATGGCCACTGGGGAGCTGTAACCCTTTGGCCACTAAATAGAAGGCTGGTTTCTGCCTTTGCCTTTCAGTGTCATTCCCGGCGTGATTTTGCCGCGAGGGCAATCGCATCCATTCGCCCCATGGGGGCTTGTTGCCGTGAGCTATTCTGGCCTTGGGTCTCTTACGATCTTAAGAGCCGCAAAGGCGTCATAGGCGAGCCTATGTCCACATACGACTACCTCCATCACCACTTCGTCTTAGACGAGTTTCTGGACACACCAGAACAACCCCATATCCTCGTCCGGCCCTGGCAATAACTGTAATTGGATAAACGGACAGGCCAAGAAGATGGTGTGGCTACCGTAAATCCCGTAATGGAAACGTACAGTAACGGCTAAGTGCTAGCCATTGTGACGTTGCTAGCCCTACTCTAGACTTGCGTCCACATGCGTGTTCCTCGGAATCGCGTGGTCACCATCGGACGCGGCAGCAGCTTATCGAACTAGATCTGCACATCCAGATTCAGGCCCTGTGGCCCCATAACGTCTTGCATAGAATGGACACACCTCCACGCAACGACGTCGAGAAAGCGACATAAGCTGTAGCAGCCGACGACAAGCAGAGACTGGACGGCAGGAAGCGACGGACGCGGCAGCTCGAACGCGGCAGCTCGAACGCGGCAGCAGGAGATGCCACCAGACAACGCCAGGAAATCGACTTTAGCTGCGACGTAGCGCGCACCCGAAGAATGTGCCAAGACCGCGTGTGCTACGGTGATCTGCTTGTCAAGCTTTGCACAATGTCCGCCATCGCCATAGTCGACAGTTAGACGGCACAAACCCCTGCGACTGCGTCTCGGCACAGGCTCCACGTCAGCGAGCGGCATGTCTGGAACCGGATGACGGCGTCCACATGAAGGAATTGGACGAACCAGCACCCTTGTCCGTCTTCGCGCCCTGCATGGCGACCTTCGTCCGGGTCTGAATGTTGATGGCCCGGGCGGACGATGCGGCCACCGCCACCCCGCAATGATCTGCATGTCGCCATGCAAGCTGACATGTACTGTAGCTGCCACACCCGACGCAAGAACTGGACGAAGTGGTTTCCCACACTTCGCAATGATCTGCACGGCAAGTTCTGATTGCTGCTACGTACCAGTGTCGAGAAACCGACATGTACCGTAGCTGCCAACACAACCCAGAGAGAATTGGTCGGCGCACGTCCCTGCCCTTGGTGGTCTGCATCGGTCGAAGCGGGTCCCGGCCGCCGCATCCACTTACATGTTCCACGTCACTGATCGACCACGTCAGGGAGTGGACGAAGTGAGATGCGAGCAAACGGCGCGACAAGAAGCCAACGATCGGTGGGTACCATACGCGAATCCAAAGCAGCGAGCAGCGAGCAGCATGACAAGAGTTGGACGACCGCTTCTTACGCATGGCACTCCGGTGCCATGATGCCACCTCATCGGATGCAGCCCCATATCCAAGGTCTTCTTTCTGTCTGCGCGGGCCGGGTGGCCACATCTGATCACGCTTCAGTGGTGTGGCCTGCTTGTCGGGAACTGGCGGACACGGTAGCGAGAGACACCGCTCAACGACACCCAACAGTCGGCGTCTGGGTGTGGCTTAATTTCCACTTACTCCATGTCCATACAGACATGGGCGAGTGTTTCCACAGTGACACAACACACCCCGGCTTCATGACAGCGCCGCTGTGAAATGCAAAATGACTACAGGACAATTGCATACTACACGGGCCAATGTCTGCTTCTACTGGCTGCGACTTTGGAGCCGTGTCTGTTTCCGAGCTTATGCACTTTCGGTGGTGCAGGAGCGCAGTGAGTATGGCCGGGTACGAATAACGCCACCAAGGGGTGTAGTCGTAAAACAGGGGCCGCAACTCTACAGTATGTACGCAGACGCATCCTGATGCGAAACGACTCCCTGCTGTAGGTCTTGAAAATGAGACTCCAAGTTTCCTTGGCGCGCCGTAGTACAGTACAGGTCGGGGTACTGGCAATAGCGAGCCATCCGTCAGATGCCCAAAGTTAGTGAATGGGAACTCCCCAGCCACACATTTCCTGTGAAGGTGGACAATGCGAACAGGAGCAGGGTGCTGGATGCAGAGGGGAAAGGGCTGCCAGGGGCTGCCGAGGCATTTGGCGCAGAAAACAGCATCAGCATCGCCAAGATATCTTGGCTGAGCAGCAGACAATCCGGGAAAAGGCCTATGGGTCGATGGTGGTCTACGTTACGAAGGAAAGCGACGCAAGACGGCTCCTATAGTCCAAGCGCCAAACTTCACATTCTGGAGTACAGGTGAAGAGATGTTGGGGCATGAATTGGCCTTGAGACCCTTCTTCTGCTTCGAGTTGCCTCGCTGGGCCAAAGACGTTTTGCATTGCGGGACAACCGAAGTGGGGGATGAAGGTTGGCTTGGGGTGCCGATGTAAGGCGCATAAATACGGCGAAACAGAGAGTGAAGAACGGGAGGCGATCGGATGCAATTGTTGATCTCTGGCCCTCTTCCTTCTCAGAAGAAAGAGGGACCCCTTTTCTATCCAGCAGTCCCAAGTGTTCCGGTAAGCTTTTATCCAACGCGACTCATTCGGTACATCAGCCTCTCGGCCTTTCCCCAAGTCTTCCGCATACTCGGATAAGCCTCTATCCAACACGACTCAGGTTCATGGGCGCGTGACAGCCGAGGGGCCATAGGCCTCCTGCCCGCGACCCTGGGGAACCACAGAACTCTACCGGCTGGGATGGGGGTGCGTGGACGGTTAGACGCTCCGCCTTGTAGTGGCGCTGCTTCGGTAAATCTCAAACCCCCGGCCCTCCGCCCGGGTGTGGGGAGGTCGAGAGGTTTTCGCCTGCTATTGATTAGGAAATGGACGCAGATCAGTAGTATCTTGGCGTGCATGCAGGAATTACTCCGGCAGGTACTTAGAGCGCTGTATTAGTAGATAAACATAGAGTATTCTCGATCTCACTGTCTTTCGGCATGGATCTTATATCATCGTGTATGATTAGGCGAAGTAGGGACGATAGCTAGTCAAAAGAGACCATCGGGGAAGGTAGGCGAACTGCACAAGAGAGCTATTTAAACGAGACCACCAGGGTAGTTAAGCGAACTGGGAACGATAGCTAGTTAGACGAGACCATCAGGGTATTGTACTTAGGCTGGGGAAGATAGCTCTCGTACCAGACCATCAGGGTGCTTTGTTTCTTTGAAACTTAGCTACGTGCAGATAGTTACAGCATATTGACGCTTCACCCAATCACTTCCCTTGTTGAACCCACGCACACCGGTCTCTGCTGTCTGAAGTTCTGAACAGCTACCCCGACACGCGTTCGGTGGGTGTGCGAGCGTTCTGCCGAAATACGCGAATAACCTTGACTTTCTCCGAGTCGCCTTACCCCGATTTTGCCGCTGCTTGTTGGGTGGAGATTTCTTTATCGCCTGGCAGCAATCTGAGTCCCAGCAATTATTTTGTTAATTCCGTCACCCATCCCCACTAGCGTTGACATGAATGAAGGAAATCGGCATCTAGGCACACACCGCCACCATTTTCGGAACCAGAAAACCTCCTCCAAGCGGCACCAGGACCACTTCAAAACCAACGGCTCTCATAATCGGCGCCGGCATCTCAGGACTCTCAGCAGCGTGGTGGCTCGACAGGGCCGGATGGAACTCTATCATCGTCGAGCGCCGAGCGCGCACCAGCCATCCGCTCTGGTGGCTACATCATCAGTCTTGCTGGCCCAGGCCTCGCCGCCCTCCAAAAGATGAGCACGAGTGGCGATCTCGACAAGATTCGCTACAGCTTCGACGCCAACCTCGTCATGGACGGTTCTGGCCGGAAGTTGTTCCAGTTGCGTTACAAGGACGCCTGTGGCGTTGACTCCGTGGCCGTCTGTCGCAATGACTTGGAGCATCTCCTTGCAAATATCCTGCCTCAGGCGGCCACCATTCGTTTCCAGCAGACAGTGAACCGATACGAAACACACGACGATAAAGTCCAAGCGACGTTGAAATCCGGCGAAGTCATCGAGGCGGACCTCCTCATTGGCGCTGACGGACTGCGCTCCTCCACTAGACAGCACTTCTGGAGCGAGGGAAACTGTCTCGAGGACCTGGGGTACTCGTACGCGGCTTACAGCGTCAACAGCAAAGATAGCCTCGTATCGGACTGCGTGTCGTATAATAACCCGGGCCAGCTCGATGCGTTATACCGCCTACGAGATAGCCAGCTCGCAGCGCTGCACATCTGGAGAGACGAGACAAAGAAGAGACCATGCCAGGAAGTGGGATGGGCTGCCATACGCACCGTTACTGCCAATAGTCATCCATCTGTGGTGAAGGTGGTGCATGACGGCGCCGAATCAGGCGCTGCGCCCATCATTGACCGCCTCACGATGGTGACCCTGCCGCGGTGGTCCAAAGGGCCGGGTCGTACTCCTTGGAGATGCTGCTCACTGCTTGACCTTGATGTCGGGGCAAGGGGCGGGCATGGCGCTCGCGTCGGCAGAGTTGCTTGGCTTGGAACTGAAGAAGACGGGAGGGGACGTGGCGGAGGCGTTGGGGAGTCATGAGAGACAGCTGAGGCCGATTATTGAGAGGCTTCAGGATAGGACCAAGACTATGGCCAAGATGTACATCCCGAAGAGTACGTTCATGTACTATTTGCGGAATGTGACGATTCGTGTCATGCCGTACTCGTGGTTGGTATCGTGGCATACGGGTAGTGTTGTGGCCGAGTTGGACTTGGAGAAGAGGGAAGGAGTGCTATGATGTATGTTTGTGGGTGACGTACAGACAAGCTCTATTGAGGCTGCTCAAGACGATGATGAAGTCAGGTCCACGATCGTTGTGAACGAACAAGAGTACATAGCCACACCATCGGCTGAAGACTCTACCTCTCAGGAAGAGCATTCATCACCACCATCACCAAAACAAAAACCTGTTCCAACGCCCGAATCAATGGCAAGTCCGACGCGGCAAGGCACAGCGCAAGCAACGCGTCCGCCCTTACGGCCAAAAAGAGACCACAAGAAGTCATCAAAGGCGCTAGAGAACGAGACTCTAGGGCGAGCAGGATACAAAGTCGCCAACGCATCGGCAACCTACTTCAGCGGCATGAAACGGCATCGAGCTGCAGAGCCCCGTCCCTATCCACCATATCCGGGGCAGTGCGTCCTGCTTGTGGCTTGTGTCGAGTGCGTCGAGAACCAGCTTGACACACATCAAACCTTCGCTCCAATCATACTCATGGTTGATTCTATGCCTTCATCGAAAATTTGCCGGAACTGCAAGCAGGCGAAACCGGCAGATCAATTCATTTCGAAGAAAATATCTTCCATGTCGTACGGAAGACTTACGGCTGACTGCCTCGACTGTAGGAACCGGCGAGCCTCACGCCCCTCGAAGCGTACCGCAGAACAAGCCGAGTTCTCCCCAATACGTCGAGAAGGGTTGCCATTGATAGAGTTGCAGCTTCATACACCAATTATCTCACAAGAACCTATTATACTGGGAACACCAATTGACACGCCAACACGACCAGGCGCGCCGGCGCCGATTGCTCCCCTCTCATGGTGGGGTTAGTGGCAAGGAGTGATGAGCAGCATATGGGCGCCATGGTGACTGTATTGATCTCTAAGGAGCCATCTTCTATCCTTCGCACAAAGCTTTTCCTTATATAGCCCCTGAAGACCCCTGAAAGCGGCGCGGTTAAACAATTTACCGACGTTGTGTAAGTCTGCGTGGTGGCAATGATATGGGCGCATGACAGCATGACGAGTGGTTTCGACGAAATTCTCCGCAGGAACGCTGCAATTACAGTACAGCGGCTCCCAGAAAATTAGCTCGTGTATCATCGAGTGCAAGTGTATGTCCGGCCAAGAGTATGTTGCATGCATATATGACTCCATCGAAGCACTCAGGAGGAACGGAAACATGGTAGCGGTCCTGTGGGTACCCACCGGCGCCGAAAACACGCTCCTGCAGTGTGCCAAGGCACAGGCGCGCCTTGCCACCAGAGAAGGCACCAATCCGTCGTTGAGACCCCCGAGAATGCGATCGACGACGCTCGGCCTGGCCCGATCGGTTCACTGCGTTGTTGGGGACATACCGGATGATGTCGGGAGGTTCTCGAAGCGAGTGGACGCCGCACTTCCCGGCAAGCACACACTGCAGCTGTACGAAAAGTTGTCATGGAGAGAGGCAAACGTACTAGCACAGCTCAGGACGGGCATTTCGAGGCTAAATGGCTATTTGCACCACATCACGGCAACACCGCAGCAATGTGCATGCGGATACGCCAAAGAGACGGTGGAGCATTTCCTGTTACACTGCGCAAAATGGACACAGCAGCGTGCTGAAATCTTACGGAGCAGTGAGGCGTAGAGGGGAAACCTCTCCTTTTGCCTTGGGGGAAAGTCAGTGTCGGATGATGTAACATGGACACCAAATATGACGGCAGTTCGAGCGACAATTCGGTTTGCGCTAGCCACAGGTCGGCTTGACAACAAGCGGGACTGAACGGGCCACGGCCATTCTCACCCGATTTCTCTACTAACTCAACCCACACCTAACACCTCGTGCCAGAAAGAGCAGGCACCGCTTCAGTCGCCGTAGATAGGACGCTGGACACTTGAAGAATAGCCTTCAAGTTTGCTTGCTGTTAATACAACCCCACGAGACCCCGCAGCGTGACGGAAATGCGACAGAGAAGAAAGACAACAGAGCAAAACACTGCACACGATCGGGATGATCAGGCAGCCGGGTAAAAGGTGGCCAACAAGAATGTCAAATAAACAGATAGTAGCCCTATTGGCTAGTCGCCACCGGGCGTAACCAACTAATGAATGTACAGTATTGACACTCTTACATATAATATGCTGGCTGATAATGGGATCGGATGTTGACCGCACTCCACTGCCCAGCCGGTCCTAAGCCCATCACGTTGTCACGCATAAGTTCCATAAACCTATGGCCACTGAGACAAATGTACTGTACTGTACAGCACATGCGTGCCTTTTATTTTAATAACAAGTTGACACAGGCCGGCCGGCTCTGCAAATATTGCCCGCGAGTCGAGGCCCCAATGCAAGGCTTAGAAGCTGCCAAGCATTGCACAGCACCATACAACGTCCTATGCCCAACTGGCGAAATGAACGTGTGGGCTGTGTGCCTTGGCGACCTTTTTCAGGTTGTGAGAGGAGAAGAGCACTGCCTCAAATCCTGGCTTAACGTGCCTTGCTGCGCCTTGCTTGTACGAAGTGTCTGTGCCACTGACGCTGAAGGGCCGCATATCTGCCAGTGAATGACCGGCCCGACGCAATTGCGGGCGCCACCGATAAGCGGTAATCTCCCATACCACGACCGTCGTGCACGTGTCTGTCCGCGACATGTGGAATCCTTTTAAAGCTTCATCTTCCGCGACATGTGCACAAATTGTCGCAACTTTTGGACCGTCATCGCTTTCCAGCTCCGACGGTCGGCCTAGTGTTACCCACTGGGGTTGGGGTGCTGTTGCAGAGAAAGAGGCTGGGAGGGCGGCGTAGTCTTTGTCCACCAGATAGTCACGTTGGTATTTGCGTGCGTGAACTAAAAAGGAAAAAAGGGGGGGGG
>NW_017264089.1:13700-30044 GCF_001653265.1 Purpureocillium lilacinum
AGAGTTTTGCTGCACCTCTAAGGCTTAGCTTTGGGTCTTTTTGAAGAGCTTCGATAGCCAGAAGGACCCTACTTTCATATGAAGGCAAGGTCATAATGTGTTGTGGAGGAATTCAATATTTTGTTGGAGAATGACGCGTTGCGGTGGAAAGTGGCTCACTCGGTGGTGTGGCGCACTCGGTGGTGGATTACGTTACACGTTCTGTTACAATTGCAGACTATGTCGCAATTTCGTTCTCGTCGTCCTATTGCCATTTTATTGGCCCAACTCAGCTGCGGTTGAATAGAAACAGAATAAATCAATTCAATACTTTTCAACTTCATTGCTCGTTGTTATAGCGTGCAGTCCGTGCAAGTTATGAGCGTATACAATCTCGAAGACATCATTCTAGGCCTGTCGTTGTAGCAATCTAAACTTGCCGAAACAAGTTTCAGGACCCGTGCCCCTTAGTTGATGGTGATGCGACGCGATTCATGGCGCTTGGCCTTCGGCACAGCGATGCTTAGAACTCCGTCCTTGAAGCTGGCTGTGACGGCGTCCTGTTGGACACTGCTTGGAAAATTGAAGGTGCGAGAGAACTCCCCAACGCTGCGCTCCGAGAGCCAGTACTTCGCTGCATCCGTCGTGGGCTCTTTAGCGGCTTCTTCACTCTTTGGGTTGACCACCTCGCCGGTGGAGCCCTTGTCCACGTCGCGCTCGTCTTCAACAGTTACATGACGCGACGACTCTCCGCCTTCGGTGATGGTCCTAGCGGCTGGTGCGTCTGCGAGATGACCTGTGGGAGGGGTGCCTTCTGTGTAGGATCGCTCAACGCGGCCGCGCACAACCATAGTCTGTGGTTCAGTAAATTCGATCTGGACCTGCTCTTTGTTCACCCCAGGGAGCTCGCCGTGGAGCTCATACTGATCACCGGTCTCGCGAACGTCGAACTTAGGCTGCCATACAGGCAGCTCCGAGCGTCGATAATTGCCGATTCCCGTGGGCGGACGAGAGTAGGTGTCAAATTCGTCGAGGAGACGGAAGAGTGGCGCGAATGACGCGTCAGGATTATAGAAGTTGCGCGGGAAGAATGCCATTGTGCGGATTTGAGTAAATTGCTTAGGCCTGATGGAAAGTCGCTTTAGGTTGGATGGCAGTCTTCGAGAAAGGGTTGGTCTGCAAGCCAGCATAAAGTATTTGTGCCTAGGTGTTGCATTTGCTTAGATGACCGTGTGTGATGACCTGCCTAACGGCGGGGAGAGCCGGGCAGGCGATCGTTTATCTCCCTGGACACTCGGGGCGTTGGCAACGCGCAATGTTGCAATGATGACGAAACAACTGCGCGGGGTTGTGGTGGCTGATCATGGAACCTCCTTGGGCAACCGGTACAAGCAAAAAGTTTGATGGCCTGGGCACAGCGTAGATCGCATGGTTTTGCGTCTCGCTCCTAGTCAAGGCCAGCATAACCTGGCTCTGATAATCTGCGAGCAAGGCCCTGGTGGAGCAGATCAACATGCGCTTTGACCGCTAACCATCGTCACGCAAAAACATGGGACGATCCAGCAGGGCCGATAATACATTTTCTGCTCCGATGTAGATGGCATCTTGCGACGGGTGAAGTCTGGCTATTTTCCTCTGTCAAGACCCCAGCATGCCGGAGGACCAGTGGCGTCGTGTTCTTCGGTAAATCAACGCCGACCGCCATGAGCCTATCCGTCTGGTGTGGATGGTGCCCCCGATCGGGTCCGTCTCCAGGGCCGCGGCTACTTGTTTCTTGATCTCGTTCCATGGCGCATCCTTGAGTAGCAGCCGCTCGGGCATCTTTCGCTCCGGAACTGATGTGTCGAAGACCGTGTCGATGGCTTCGTGTTCCGATCCGTGGTTCGAGGCCGGGGTCTTGCTGGAGATGGTCGAGCCCGCCAATTCCTCCGAAGCCAGTACCAGATCAATTGTCGAGCTGCTTACAAACATGGCGACGGGAGTTTGAGCTTCAGAAGGCACAGCTAGTAGACACGACAGTGTTGGTCGGATACGCATGGTAAGCACATCAGAACTATTATGCATCAAATCCACCTTCACGAGTTGCTCAATGGGACTCAATCGCAGCTCACGGCTAGTCATACGAAGTTGGACATCGTGTCTGTCATTAGATCGGGAATCAATATTCTTTCGTTACCAGATCCACAGGGGACCTTCTGCCCGGTCGTCAGCTTGTTAATATCCATCAGTGCCGTGCGACAGCCCTCATCTCTACTTCGATGGCTTGCCGGACTGCTCCCACCGGCACATGGCCTCTGTTCGCTTGTTCCACTCGCGATGTATCGATCGTGCAATAGAGCGAACCGCCGGCGAGAGAGGCGGCCGCCATCTTGCTAGGCGCCGAGGTTGCGGGCTGCAATGGCCGCTGCGACCCCGCGACCTCGATGAAAGATCGCGGCGGAGTAACGGATGGTCGCGGTGATGGCTTCAAGTTTGTCGCTCAGTCGCTTCAGCTCCAGGCCCTCCAACGCAAGGTTCAGATCCCGGGTCAAGTTTTGCTGCTCCTCAGATGCCGCTTTTAGGTCTCGGATAGTCTCCTGCTGCGGGCGAGTGACTTCGACCTACCCATGGGATCATTTGATTCAGCCCCGAATCGCCCGGAAGCTCCGACCTGCTGGAGCGTTGCGCCTCCGTCGCCAATCTGGCCCCCAACATGTATCTCGTGCCGCGCAGGAAACCGGGGCTGATTTCACTAATGTCATCATGACGTCGCGCCGAACCTTGCTTTGCAAACACGCTTTATAGAAGGCATCTGGCATAGAAGGCTATGGCGTCTTATTCTTAGTGTGATAGAATCTCAGCCACTGTGATTTCTGTGATTTCGCTCAGTCGGAAAGCAGCCAAAGGATAGAATATCACCCAGTCGATCGTCCGACGAGCTAGAGTGGGGCAGCAGGTGTACGACAGCTGTTTCTACTGTCGAAATGCCGATTGACGCAGCAAAAGGAGACACAAGCAAAGACATGGTTCAGTACAGTTCGTGCTTGGCAAGGATATCGACGTCCAGCAGGGACAGGAAATACTGCTGCAACCTGAACTAGCACAGTCGCAACGGGCACCCTTCAGGTTCAGCTACGCGGCCACCATAACGGCCTCACCTGTCGTGTGAAACAATCACACGCAGCACGGTTCCACGACAGCTCGTGGCGCGTTGGGTGGCAAACATAGCTCCTGCTTGCTCTCGCTCATGGGGCACCGGGTGGACTGATGTCCCAGAGCGAAGCATAGGCTCAAGTTGGCTGTGCAGACGCGCTCGACCGCCAGACTGCAAGGTTAATGAACTGCCGCATGTCTCACCTGCCTTCACCGGCAAATACTACTGCCTAAAGAACCAGAACCTTCCACTTGTGTATAAGAGATGCACGATGGCTTGCAATATAGGAGCTGGGGCTCCCGAAGATATTTCTCATCAAATGACTGCATGCCGGACTCTGTGGACCGCATCGTCGCCCTCCGTGTAGCGATCTGCCCCGCCCAAAGTCTCTGGCCCAAAACGACGTGCCTATAACCCAGCGGGAAGAATATCCCACGCTATTAATATTGGTTGCAATGGTTCGCCACCATCAACTGATACCTGATACCTCTCATATATCAACGTGCCCTTGCCCACATTTGTCTCCAAGAACCCAGCATGACCAAACATCAGCGTCCTGGCCAATGCTGTCCACTATGCGGGTTGGGTATTTATGCGTGCCTATTTCCAAAACAAGCTGCGAAAGCATCAAAGCCTAGTAATGCCCGTTTCGGAGCCAAGCGTCTACACATTCCCCGACGACAATGCTCTGGCAAGGGCGTTGCGATCCTATATCTACGACGCGCAGACCGTCAGTTTTACCCGACGCAGGAGATTCAATGTCGCCGTCTCGGGAGACGCTCTGCCCAAGGTCCTCGCCACTGCGCTACTCTCGCATGCCTTGGCGAACCCTGGTGATGAGATCGAGATCCACAATTGGTCGATTTTCTTCACGGACGAGCGCGCTGTCCCCTTAGACCATTCGGATTCGAACTACGCGCTTCTTAAAAAGGAGCTGTTGGATAAGCTTCCCGCTGACAAGCAGCCTATAATACGGACCATCAACCCAGCGCACCTGGGTGATGTGCAAACGCTCGCATACGAGTATGAACAGGTACTCGTCGCTGACTTCGCAAAACGTGATGCGGTCCGCCTGCCAAAGTTCGACCTGGTGTTGCTTTCCTGCGGCCACGACAGTCAAACGTGCGGTCTCTTTCGCAGCCACATGCTCCCGAACCTGTCAAGCTCATGGGTGACAGCGTTCGATAGTCCGCCTGACTCCGCTCGCATAGCCTTAACAGCTCCCGTTATTGCCCATGCCATGCGGATCGCCGTGGTCGCCACCGGAGTGACTAACGAGCGCGTCAAGAGGCAAATTTCTACTGATTGTCTACCGTGGCCGTTATTGAACAAGATGGCCGGCGATCGGTGCCGTTGGTTTATTTGTTGACGAGAAGGTGGTTGGAGTCTGCTGTCCTAAATTAGTCGTCAAAGAGAGAGGCGGCATTGCCGATATTCACCTAGTAAATCTGGCTGTGCGACAGTGTATCGATGTTGCGTTGAGGTGGAAATGACCTTGGCATACCGTCGGTTCCAAATGTCATTCATGGTGAAGCAATGGCGTCTGGGCACCTGTCCCAAAAAACATGTCAGCGCGCCAACCTTCACTGGCTTGACCACTGTATTTTCAGAGCCCCCTGCCTGAATCTTAGTGGCGGAGCACACCAATTGCATCACCATTCTTCAGGTTGCAGTCATTCATTTTCTGTCAACGATCTGGGTACAAACAAATAGCTTAAGGCCCGACGTAGGTAAAAATGTCGGATATGTATGATCGACGCTGCTTCTCGCCGAGTCGGCAACGCGCAGGGTGTGCAGACGGGTCATCGCGTCGGTGGGTGGTTGTGCTTACCACATTTTGGATCCAGACAATGGGCTCAGCACCCAGTCTCGCGAATGCTTGGCACATGTGAGAAACGCTCGACGGCTGCTCGCTTCGATCATAGGCGAACATAACTTGAACCTGGCTATTTAGTCCTCGGTGATATTCCCATGGCACTCCATATCCACGAGATTTAGCCCAGTCGTTGGATCGCCGTTAAGAGAGCTTCGCGGGACTCGCAGGTTTCAGGCGGCAGGGCGTCATCAGAGCAGCCTGGGCGGTTCTGTCTCTGGCATCGTGGGGACGCAAATGCGCTAAGTTACAGCAGCCAAGCCAGTAAAGGTTGGTGAGCTGACATGTTTTTTGGGCACCCAGATGCCCATGTATCAGTCGCCCTGCTGTCCGAACGATGATTAAATTTGCAATGGCAACAGGAAGGCTAGAGGCAGACAGATGAACAGGAACAGGCGAACCAGCGATGACTTGGACTAGTGGACTGGTGTCAGCGCGCAACATCTTAGCCGCGCAGCCTCGCACTGACCGACCGAGCTCCAGCTGCCGAGGATGGGATGCTGGGCACCCTGGGGGAATGACGTCAGGGCAGGACTGTCAGTTGGCAGAATGAGGCTGCAGGGGCCAAGGAAGGAAACCATTGTTGGGCTTTAGGTGTACGGCCTTCACGTTAGAATGAGCAGATAGCGCACCGTTATGGCCCTTTAGGGATAACCCCTCCGGGCGTAAATAAAGTACATTACATTACATTGCCATTCATTATGTATGATCGGGTAGGAGTTCCCTGCGGATCGGACATCGGAGGCCCTTGGTTATATGTAGCGATGTGAGGACTGTCACCTATCTAGTGAGTGAGCAGATGAGAAATGACAAGGAGTAGTCGGCAATCGCCACTATAGGTAAGCAGCAGCAGCGCGCTGTTGTGGTCCTTATCTGCGAGCGGCTTCGGATTGATTTGAAGGTAAGTAGGCCTCCACACCACAGGGCTCTGGCATTGCGCCCCATGTGACTGAAGCGTCTCGACCATTGCATAACTGCGACCAATTGAACCCATGCTCTCCTACCAACAGAACCGCCACTTTGAAAGGTTATCCCGGTCATCCGGAGCTCCGGATTGGGGCGAGTGGGAGGTAGAAGTATGAGGAAGTATGGTGGGCCTGGCTATCCACCGGACCACTGCTCCGGCCAAGGCAATAATCATCCCCACCACCAGTCAGCGCAAGGCACCAAAACTGTGGCGGAGGCCTTTTCTCTCCGGAAATGATCATCCAACTTGGCCTGCAGCATCAGTTTTGTTCGATGCGTCCGGGGTGAGCCATTCAACTGCACCAACGGGCATGTTCGAGCATTTTGCGCCCACAGTGACACACCAGGATCGAGTACTGTCGTCACGACAGCGTGAACTCAGTCGTCTTAGGCGGCCATTCAAATCTGTCCGAGCCCGTCAGAAATCTCAGATTGGTACGGACACTCGATCAGCTAGAATGCCGTCCGTACCAAGCTTCTAAAGATACGTAAGTAAAGACGAACGAGACTCCGCATTGTTTGACCTTTCTTGTGACCTGTCCGACGACAAGCGTTCCTTCAATCTGCTCGACGCAGTGTCCCGCAATATCAGCGAGCTCCAGCATTTTGCATCGGTTCACGCGCGCTTTCACAATCTCGGCAGAATATCGTTCGAATAGCCCAGATGCAGCAACACCCCTATAGTCGATAGGGGCCTGACAATATGTCAACGATGAGACATGAGTTAGGCTTGAGCCTATCCGACGCCGAGACTGACTTCCAAGTCCGGCACAATGGTGAACAAGAGGCCGACGCCTGCACCAAGGTGCCCGTCGGATCGATGGAAATCCCTGGTGATTCCTCTGCTGGTCTGCGTAGAGGCATCCACGTAAGTAAGCGGCAAGCTGACAACCCGCCTAGGCAATCTGCCCGTCATACATGCCGTCGATACCAGTATCGGGTCCAACTTCTCGCCTTCTCCAGCCGTAGCATCGCCGAATGTTTCTCAGACCGAGATGCCTGCCGCCGCGCTAAAGACACATTTTCAAGTGCAAGGCCTGATCCGAACTCCAGGACCAGGCGGACAAGGCAGCTTCGCTATGGCAATAGGCCTAACAGGACGAAGAGAGTATCGCAAGCGCAAAAAGGTTTTGTTCCACAGCAGTATGGGCTTGTCCCCAACGACCTTGCCTCCGATTATTGAGGAGGGATGAGACTAGACGTGGCTTGTGGCTCATCTTCGAGAGGTATTATCACATTGTGGACATCCTCCGTCGTAATCGAGGTGGTCACCGTAAATAACCAGCGCATCAAGGTTTACATGATCTGATTTCACCTCTCGGCTTCAATGGTATAAAACGGCCTCAACTGACAATTTCACAACTGGCTACTAGGAGTATTATGGTTTGAGGAGAAGAGAAAGAAGATGGAAGCAGATATGCGGACCCGGCCAAGTGCGAACCCAGGCCTATCTGGGCCTGGCCTGTTAAAAATGGGTTCCCAGCACACCAGAGGCATATATCGAACGGGCGCCCAGTCCTTGCGCTCGCGTGATATTGTATATTATTTGAACACAAAAGACATATCTTCTCGTACATAGCCTTCGGCAGAACGAGAGCGTCCACCGGTAGGAGGCCTCTAGTCCGACTGTTGCCGCGGGTACATTGCTCACCCCGATAGCGCGTTTGTTGTTGGACTAGGGGCTCACATTGAGCGCTCTAGGCCCGTCCAGGTGGCAAATCATCAATTTAGTCTGAGGGACTGCTCTCCAGGAGGAGGAAGAATCCATCAATCTTTACTGGGGCAAAGTGGGCTGACAACACGGGGACATTTTCACATGACATGGAAGCACACAGAAGACGAGTCCCACTATATTCTTTGAACATCAATTTCCACAGCATACTAGCGTTTGCCACCCGCGGCTTTTAACAAGCTATAGGTGCCAGCCTCCAAACATCTCCCCTGCCGATGTCCGACGTCGGCGCAGAAGCACTTTAGAGAGATAAACCTACGAAGAGACGAAATGCCCTCCGATCGAGCTGTTACCAAGCTGAGACTGTTGGTCATCGGCTTTGGCGACCGAGCGGTGACGAGATATGCAAGGGAGTTCAAACGTGTTTGCAGCTGTGACCTCACGGCACGTGTCTTTTAATGGTAGTCCCAGCATTGTGTCATGTTAACTAACGCACCGACAACAGATGCTAGAGATGCTAGACGCAGCCACATACGATGAATTGATTACGAAGGTTCCGACCCTGATGCACGGCGGTAGGCAAATTGATGCATGCATCGTGTCTGTGGGCGTCGCTCATTTTCAGCCGTTCGAGAGCAAGTTCCTTCAGCTCCTGCTCCACAGCTGCCGCATTGTCATCTCGGTGGCCCCTGGTTGCAGACCATCTGCCGTTGAGCGGATGAAGCGCAACAGCGCCGATCACTGCAACAGCACACCCCCAAGCAACATCCCTAGCAGGGCAGACGAAGCAACCTTGAAGTTGATCATTGCTTTGCTTCTAGCCACCGTACAAAGTTTTCTCTATGCAGGTGAGGATTTCCACAACGAGACGCTACGGAACGACGCAGCCCTGGCTAGGCATCAGCCTGGGACGGTCTTGGGCATATCTGGTATGGGCAGCGTCGGAAAGCACCTTGCCCAACAAGCGGCTTTGCATGGGGTTCGAATCAAATACTCCGACCGCAGACGCCTGGGTATCGATGATGAAGCCACCTACAAAGCCTGGTACTGTCACTCTGTTCAAGAGTTGCTTTGGGAATCGGACGTGGTGTGCGACCAGTGATCGGAATGGTATGGTATAAGTTGGTATTGGTATGGTATTGTTGCACTACTGGACGTGCACAACTACAGTTGCACCGGATAACTGCATAAGTGCATACTGGGGCCGTGAAGCGAGCTGTATGTCTCACTTGTCCACACAAGCAAAATGGCCGCGAGAAATGGGCAGAGATGGAGCAATCAAGATCATGATCAATACACTCGAGCAACTGCTCATACACCTCATCTTTGGACGAAGACGCCTTTTGTGCTTGTATCCACACCGTACGTCTGACAATTAAGAGTCTCAATCGCTAGTACGAGCAACTGCGCGGAACAGAAGGCGAACGGTGGCCATGGCGTCAACGGACACCACCAAGGGCGTGACCCGACTCCGATCGAACAAGGACTGGGAGGTTTGGAGCGACAAATTCATGATGAAGGCCGTAGACCTGAACATCTGGTCCCTGGTCGACACCGAGTCGAACGAGGAACCCATGCACCGTCCTCATCAGCCAGACTTCGCTGATTACCCACGAAGGGTTCAAGGACCAGCAACAACCGGATCAGCGCAGTCAACCCAAAGGTCGACGACCAGAAGACAAGGGACTTCTCGAACTCAAACCTCTGACACCGTGGAGGAAGAGATACAGGTAGCTCCCGAAGCGGAAACGGAGTGGGGCCATGAGACGCTGCGAGCCCGCGGGTACCACGAGCTCATAGCCCGAGACCGTGAAATATATGATCGAGCGGGCAAAGACTACGACCGCCGATACCAAGCCTTCAAAGACCAGCAAGCAGCTCTTTCTAAACTAAGGACTTGGGTCATGGACACGATCTCTGATCACTACTATACAACATGCTGCAAAGGCGAGACCTCCATGCGCAAACGGTTCAGTTCCAAAACTCCAATCGCTATATAAAAGCACCTAGTACATGGCATAGCAAGTCAGAATCCGTTCGACTGTATCTTGAAGCCAGCGCCACGCTCCCGACAGTATCGAAGCGTGGTATCCTTGCCCATCATAGCGGCAACTTCTCCCCCATCAGCTGCGCTCGCTCTGCAACTGACGTCTTGCATCACAGGTCGGAGCAAGGCTGCCATCGAAAGGTAGCTGCGGCAGCGCACCTGCACCCTGTTTGCGATGAGAATCGAGACAACGGCAATCAACAGTTGCATTCCGACTGTCAAGCCGAGAATAAGGTGTAAATATGTCCAGTTTGTGACCTCTAGGGTAATGCCCTTTTGAGGCACCATGCCGCGAGCCTGGATATTTGGATTGCGCTGTGCCGTGACTGCGATGGCGCCAATGGCGTACCTTGCGACAATATTGCCCATTAAGTCGGCGGAGCCGTTCGCAGGGAATCCAAAGCGCGACTCGGCTGGGTAACTCTGCCATTGGTACAGCTTCGTGTCATTTGTCAAACCATACACCGACGACCCGTACCCTTGGAGAGCAATGGCCGGAGCCGCGTAGCGCGTCACGTTGGCGCCAACCTCGTGCCCCTTGATCACGGCATTCAAAACAGGGTCGATAGTGATGTTGCAGCGGTACGCCCAGGGGTCCGTCTTCGAAGCCTCGAACACGTCGACCTGACCCCATGTGTCTCCAGACTGAATTGCCGGGTCGTTGAAGTACATGGTCTGATCAGGGCCGTTTACCGACGGAAGCCCCCACTCCTCCCTTTGCCCATCGTCGTATTGTACTGTAATATTGGCGCTGAGCCCATCGCCACCCTTTATGACGTGCCAGCTGTCACATTTGGCGTGTAAAGAAATTGTACGATTCGATGCGACGTTGGTATAGTATACTGCGTTCTCGGGCGAGGACTCATAGAAGACGTACGCGTATGTCTGCTTTTCATCATCCCAGAATACCGAGGGGTCGTCAGGATTGAAGATTTTGCCCGGTTTGGGGAAAGTAGTAATGTTGCCCTCTGACAAAGCAATCGAAACGATTCCAAAAGTATTCGCTGTGTATCTTCTCGCGTTGACTTCCTGGGATTCATTCAGGTTCCGGGATGTGTTTTGCGCGAGCGCCGATTTCGTCTGAATATCCGACATGTCGGGAATCTCGACAATGCCTGGCGTAGTGACGGTAAACTTGTCGGCCGGGTTCACGTTGTACGTAATGCCGAGGAGGGCGAGAGCGAGTTGCGAGGCGAGGTTGAATGCCATAAAAACAGCAACAATGGATCGAACAATTGAGCGACGCGATGTCCAACCGAGCATGATGAGGCGGCTGAGATGCTCGCTCTGCAAGATCAAATCGGCCTCCCGTGGAGTACAGCCGTGCAGGCTCAGCAGCCACCACCGCAGTTCGGCCACGTCACCTTTGAGGGAGCTGGCCAAGTTCAAGCTGAGGCCTATAGAAAGGCCAATGATGAGCGTGTTGAACTCCTTCTTCTTGCTGGCCGGCATGGCCTCCTTGGCCGAGTAGCTCCAAATGACGCCGTAGATGGACACGGCGAGCGCAACGGTAAGGAGCCAGCGACAGAGGCTGGTGAATGCCATATGCCGCAGTTGCTTGTCGCGGTGGAACTGCTCGTAGGCGTAGCTGGGCACTGGCTGCTGGGACGACGAGGAGGACTGGCGGCTGTTGGGCCGCAATGGCTTGGCGGAGGCGCCCATGTCGTCGAGATCGTAGGTCGTCGGTCGACACAGACTGGACCGTTACGTTATCGGCAGCGCCGGCCATTGAGACTCTTGCGGAGCATTACAGAGACAAGAAGACGGCAATTCGCGAGACAATGGTGAGCATCCGGACAAGGCTGTGGTGTTAGTGGCAAATCCGCCCACTCACGTTCTCTCTTAATGACCCTTCCTTGTCCGGCAAAGCTGGGGAGGTTCACCCCGGAGCCCATGCACCAGGCAGGCTCGCACTTGCTCCTCCTTCTCGGGAAACGCGACAGAAATGGGTGTGCCAAACCGGCACTAACGACTGTCTCAAAGTCTCTCCTTGTCGCCGTCTCCAGGATTGGTGGGTGTGTTCATCAGCGCCGTTCGGGGTCTCCAGTCCTGCATGTTGTCCGAGGGAAGCGTGGCTGCGAACGGCCTTTCGGCCCTGCGGGCCACCAATAAACTCCAAGCGATCGTCCTGCTGCGCCTTGCAGGGCTGGCCGACCAACAACACAACGGCATTTCCCTCCTCGATTAGTCCTTATCCAGCATGGAAGTACAGTACAGTATCTCTTACATAATAAAAGTGGCGAGACGTTGACAGACCCCTTGCAGGGCCTGGCCTGCTTGCGGTTCGTCGTTAAGCACACAAGCTGACCTGGCCGCATCAGCCTTCGAGAGCGTACGCTTTGCCAGGGGTTGTTTTGACGGGTGAGGGTTATGGCTATTGCTCACCAAGTAGGCCACCATCCGCCCCCGGGTTGTTGCCCTCCAACCATAAAACTGGTCCGTCAATGACAGCCGGCAGCAAATGACGCTGCATGAGACGGGGTCGAGACTTTTGCAAGGCCGCTGGGGTTGCATTGGGTGTCTGACCGCCCCACTGGAAGTGACGGGCAACCTTCGGTCTTAGGGAAGCCCACAGGGGCACTTAGGCCTTATCATGCTTAGTAGTAGTAGTGTATTTTTCGTCCAGCGACCTTTAGGTCGCTCAGGTCCCCGAGACGGGGCACAGGACGTGCTGAGCTAGACTATCCGGAACAATTGACTATGACCTTATCATGCTTTGGCAACCGCTCTTGAGGCCGTCGGGTAAGTTTCAAGGTACGCAGACCTCGAGTTATCGTCAGCGACCTTGATGTTGTTTCCTGTTAAAGGCGAGGCCACACAGGCGCGTCGTCCGGCTGCTTGATGGCACTGTCGCAGGCGACAGCGGATGTGTCGCGTAGCCACCGTGCCCACAGTGGGCTGCAGTGCCTAGTAGCGGGCTGATACTGCTTAAACCGGCTCCACTTTCGAAGATGTCGGTTCCGGGCTGCCCAAACCCATCCCCCGGAGACATCAAATAGCAATCAGTTCGCACAGCTAGTCCCGAGCTCTGACCGGATAACAAGCAAACTTTAGAGAAGAAATAGCCTGCTATTGCGACAATAAACTCTTCAAAATATGAATAAGACATCTCATACGGACGAGCCTCTTGACGGCGGCGACGGCTACAATCAGAGTCCGAATCCACTTTCCAATGATCTGACCACCAACGCGGATCTTATTGGCATTGCCAACAACAGAGTGCTGAGAGGAACAGACACTCGTCACTGCAGGGCACTGCCATACGCACTGCAATAGATAGTGAACATGGCAACACCGCAGCTGAAACCGACACCAGCAAGGCCACCAACCGGCTGACCAATCGGTCTGTAACGGTCTCAACTGAGTGTGTTGACAACTAACTGAGCGACTGCAACGAGTACAGTATCCTAAAGCTGGAGAAGAAAGAAAGAAAAGGAGACACTCCAGAAAGGGGCGCGAGCTCCTGAGCGGAGCTCTGGAGCTCGTGTGGGTCCAGGCCGAGAGCGACTGTCGAGACCCACCGGGCCTAGCCCGTTGCGCGGTAACTCGACCATGGTCAGCAACGTTTGGGCGTTTTGCAAGACTCTGCAAGCGTCCAACCCGCGTCTCCCTGGCCAGTCCCTGCAAGTGATGGTGCTGGCCGTCGGACAGTAGTCCAGCGGCTCAAAACGAGCGTTCTCAGGTTCTGCTCTTTTGTTGGACCAGGCTTTATGATTTCGGTGGCGTATAGTGCGTCCGTCGCATTCTAATAATTGCTGCCTTGGGGTCGTCTCCATGATCACTGACGAGAGCCGCGTTTAGTCGATAAGTTTCACTCCACAGTGCTGGCCTTGTTCTGCAATGCCATACCCCTGCATCCTCCCTCTGCCCCGTTCGCTCGTGGCCAAATTTCTCAAACAAACAAAAGAGCCAAGCGGCCCTCCCTGACACATTCGCTCTTTTCTCTCTTTCTCCTTCTCCGTTGTGTCGCTCGGCCTCCCCCGCTCCCCCGCTCCAGAATCAATCACGCACGAAGCTCCAGCCGTCGAATCGCGTACGCCATGGCCAGCAACGAGTACTACGGCCATCCCCAGCCGCCCCAGGCTGTAAGCCATCCCACCCAGGCGACCGAGGATCCGCGTCTCACCTCTGCTTGTTGCTTGTTACCCGCGTTTGCGCAGATCCAAGTAGAATTCGAACGCTGACGCTCAATCTCTTCGGAAATGTAGAGCTACTGTCCCCCTCAGGGCGGCTACCAACAAGGCTACCCTCAGCAGGGCTACCCTCACCAGCAGCCGATGCAGTACCAGCAGGGTCCTCCTCCCGAAGACTCGCGCGGCAAGAAGGGTGGCAGCAAGAACTGCTTCATGGCCTGTATCGCCGCCCTGTGCTGCTGCTGCGTGGCTGAGGAGGCGTGCGAGTGTTGGTGAGCGTTTGCCTCCACCCGCCTCCCTCAAGAGTTCTTGTCATTGTCTTGCAGCTTGCAGAGCACGATGCTGATTTGTGTCATCTCTCACCCCCCAATAGCATCCACTGCTGCGAGTGCTTCTTCTAAGCGCTCATTGTCGACGCGCCGGGCCCCAGGGCCATTTGGTTCGGGACCAAAAAGGACGAGGTGGGTGCCCACGTTTGTCCTGCTCGCGGCACCCAACGCGCTCTAATACCCCCTTTGTCTTTGTTGGCCCAACGCCTCTCCGACGGGCGCGACGGCCGCATCCATCGCGTCGTGGATTCTGGAAGCTCCCAAGTCGCATTTTAGTTACACCTTAGTCGCTCTCGTCGGAAAGGTCACCTTCTACTGGATTTGCCCCTCGTTTTTTCCTTTTTAGTTCACGCACGCAACTACCAACGTGACTATCTGGTGGACAAAGACTACGTCACCCTCCCAACCTCTTTCTCTGCAACAGCACCCCAACCCCAGTGGGTAGGTACTGTAACACTACGCCAACGGTCGGAGCTGGAAAGCGATGACGGTCCAAAAGTTGCTGCAATCTGTGCACATGTCGCGGACAGACACGCGCACGACGGTCGTGGTATGGGAGATAATTACCGCTTATCGGTGGCGCCCGCCGTTGCGTCGGACGGGTCATTCACTGGCAGATATGCGGCCCTTAGGCGTCAGTGGCACAGACACTTCGTACAAGCAAGGCGCAGCAAGGCACGTCAAGCCAAGATTTGAGGCAGTGCTCTTCTCCTCTCACAACCTGAATACGGTCGCCAAGGCACACAGCCCACACCTTAATTTCGTCAGTTGGGCATAGGTAGGTACTGTAGCTGTATGGTGCTGTGCACTGCTTGGCAGCTTCTAAGCCTTGCATTGGGGCTTCGACTCGCGGGCCAAGTCACCGACTCTTTGCGGTACGACGCGGGTAACAGTGACAGGATCTGGTCACGATCGCGTCCGGACGCGTCGGCCTCGTGTTCGTTGCCATCGTCCAGGAGCCCAAGACAGAATGGAGGTACCTCTTCGTAGACGCGTTAGCTGAGACGGGATCCGACAGGTTGTACGACGAGCGCATACATACAAAGCACTGCCGGATTCCAATTCCGCATCCACATTGCTGATTGTCTGTCGTCGTCTATTGAGGATGGAACTGCTCCTGTGCCTGTGGCGGCGTCGACGTGAGGGCCACACAGAGCTGTCCATCTCAGACAGTTGCTGTTGCCGTTCCGCCTGGGATAGTAGCGGCATGATTACAGGTTGTGAGCAAAAGAGTACGCTGCGCGTGGATGGTAAATTGTAGAGATGATCAGCGGGGCGCCGCAGCAACGAGGCTCTGATTTGTGATGTCTTTTTCATACTGTTATGTTGGAGAGCTGACCCGCGCCCGAGCTCACACTCTACCTTCTCACGACAACGAGCGTGTCTCTTTGTCCATGCGCGAAGCTCTTCACCGGGCCTGTGGTGTTGTGGTGGGTAAGCCACGCCTCGCCAACGAAGATAGTTTCGCAGCAACGAAAGTACGCCTTCTTCCGATGACTTCTGTGGCGACTTGCTGTGTACAGTCGCCCACAAATGGAGAGCACGGGTTCCATGATAGCAAGCTCCGAACTCATACCTGTGGTCGAGAGGAGACTCGCACGTGCTGGACGGGGTCGCTAGTCGCGCGAGGGTGTTGAGAGCGGGTGACTGAATGAGCGTCGCGTGAGCGTTGCGCCGATGGGAAAGCGCTGCGTGGAAGGGAAAGCGTTGCGTGGAAGGGAAAGCGTTGCGTGGAAGGGAAAGCGTTGCGTGGAAGGGAAAGCGTTGCGTGGAAGGGAAAATGTTGCGTGGAAGGGAAAGCGTTGCGTGGAAGGGAAAGCGTTGCGTGGAAGGGAAAGCGTTGCGTGGAAGGGAAAATGTTGCGTGGAAGGGGGAGCGTTGCGCGGAAGGGAAAGCGTTGCGTGGAAGGGAAAGCGTTGCGTGGAAGGGGAAATGTTGCGTGGAAGGGAAAACGATGCATGGGTCCAAGTCACTTCGTGTGCCTTGGGTTGTGGCCCGTGAGCTTCAGCGGGTGACAAGTGCCTGTTTAGTGCGCCGTATGCCACCCCGCCAGCACGCCTGTCGAGGACCTTAAACATCTGGTGGCTTGGCATCGCTGCGACGCATGAGCAAATCGAACACGATTCTTATAGTCAGGAGAGCGATCTAGGTCTGTATTGTATACAGGGCTCGATTGACTGTTGGCTGGACAACAGGTACAAGATCGATTGGC
>NW_017264090.1:0-25826 GCF_001653265.1 Purpureocillium lilacinum
GCGGTCTATAACCTCGCGGACGTGTTGGCGGTGTTCCTTGCGCGTTTGTGAATAGACTAAGACATCGTCGAGATAGGCCGTACAGATCTTATCGAGCTGGTCGTACAGAGTATGGTTGATATAGTGTTGGAACGAAGCGGGGGCGTTGCAGAGACCGAAGGGCATGACTAATGACTCGAAAAGGCCAAAGCGTGTGATCAGGGTGGTTTTCCATACATGGAAAGGTGTGCAATCCATACTGGGGTAACTAACTTAGTACAATACAATATTGACGAAACTCATAGTGTAACGTTAGCAATTCCTATCTATTGTACCGATTGCGCTACGAGCGCCGCGCCCAGGCTTGAACCATCTTTAGCGAGTCCTATTGTAATCCGCCTCTCCCCGTCTGGCCCAATTTTCGGCACTCGCTGCAACGCCCATCGCATTTCTTTCTCAAAGGCTGGATGGTGCTCGACAAGAGAACCTTCGATGCCGATGTCGATGTTAGCCCATCCAACTACCTGCTGATGTCCATGCTCCGACACGGACGCCGCATAGGGATCTCGCCCTGTAAAGCAACGGAAGATGTAGTTGACAGCTCGTCGGACCAGGGACCAGACAGAGTTACGAGTCCAAGACCAGGAAGACTTCGATTCAGTACCCTCTCGCTCTCGGTAGACGCTATCCATGCCCTTGTCGGTGTGGTCGACATATTCGAGACGGCCAGATTGAAGAATAATGGCGGCCGTGGCGGCGCCAGCCAAGCGCGCGGCACGTCGGACGATAGCTGCGGCATTCAAGCGCACGGCGGTTGCGTCACTGACGGACACGCCCTGCGCCTCCAGAGCTTCTGAGATGTGGCGCCTCGACTGCGTGAGCGACTCGTCACCATCTGCAGCGATGAGAGAAAGGAGGGAACTATCCACCGCTTCCACTGTGCATAGAGGAGACCCGTCTTGAACAACCATGTCGAACTGTTTCGCCTGGTACAACTGGAGCATTGCCAGTCGTGCCAGCTCACCGAGGTACATGCCCGAGGTTAGCTTCTCCAAAATCTGCCTATTGGGGTTTGTAGATGCCGTATCCAACTGGACGTCGTAGGTCGTCGTTGGCACAACCGTGTTGTCATCGTCCAGCCATGCCCCCCACTCCGTGTTCATGATCATGACATTTCCTGAACGGCGGTTACGGAACTCATTCTGGGCGTGGAGCACTCGAACATTCTCCAGGCATTCGACGTACGCAGCGTTGGTGCCCGTGCCAAATACGGCGCCAACGAGTGTCGCCGAGCTCCGCGGCGATGTGTAAGCTCTTGCCATAAACGTGCCGACACTGTCGCTGGTCATGGCGCAGACGAGCACGGGTAATTCAAGGTCGTCGATGGCGGTCTGCAGCATCTCGCACGGGTCTCTGCCCAAGGCATCCGCGATGTCCCATCCCTTATCCCACTGCAGCGTCGTCCCGCTGGAGAGTGAGTGGCTCTCGTACGTGAAGCTGAAGATGAAGCCCAGCCGGCGGTAGTCGTCTCTTTTTACTGCCTCTCCCTTGACGCTCTCCGCGTCCGCTTCTGGATGCTGACTGAGAAAGTCGGCGATCTTGTCTGCGACAAAACCGAACAAGGGTTTATAGCTGGGGTTGACCTTCAAGGCTCGGGGGATTACATGCTTGGTTTGGATCAGCGTGTACGTCGAGTCCCCGTGTAAGTCTACCAAGCAGACTCGGCAATGCGTGCCGCCAAGGTCGACGGTCAGGAACATGCCCCTTTCGGAGCCATTTGGCACCTTGGTCACAAAAGATGGCAGTTGCGTTGCGCCATTGTGCTCGAGCGAGTGCTCTGTCGCTGTGTTAACCGCGATGACGGACCTGTTAGGGAGAGGTGGTATCAAGACGTACGTATCTGCTGGAGGCAGTGGTCTGCTGCCCGGGCGACATCATCAGGCTTCAGGTCGAATTGTTGGGCAATTCTCCTAGCCTCTGCGAGCAAACCAGTATCAGGACTTGGCTTACTGGTAGTCATTTCGTCGCCAATGAGACAACAGCGCTCCGTGGCTCAACTGCCCATTCATTTTGGGATAAGCCAGACATGATAAGTGAGGACTGGATTGGGCCCAATGGTGGCGGAGAGAGAATCAGCGAAGAAACAAGTTGCAATGTCGCACCGGCGAATCCGGTCGTCGGACACGGCAACTCGACGCGAAGGGGATCGCTGCAGCCCTTGACTCACCGAAGAAGTCCAGCACTAGGGTGGGAGACTCGCCTGGCAAACATGCCGGAGTATGCCGGCGATGGCCGATGATTGCCGATCTCTGCAGCGGGAGGCGGCTGGCGATGCAGCGTGAGCCCGGGCCGGCTGTCGTTCACCAGAAAGACGTGTGTATCGGCCGACGCATGAGGGCGAATCTCGGTTTGCAGGGGACAGAGCGCTCGCGAACAAGCGCTCACTACGTCGAGCATCCAGGGTGGCTGGAAAGCGACCGGTCTGTGGCCGGTGCCGATGGCGAAGCCACTTTTGAGACCTCTTCTGCTGGAGAACAGCAACCACGTAAGAAGCACGCCAAAAATCGATGCAATAAAAAGTCCTTTTTCTACGCGTGACTGGCAGTCAGATGCAACACAGATTGCATGTCGACTCCGAGTCGTCCCCATGATCTGAAGGTTCAGGTGGTCCAATTTAACCAGTTGGACGACGACGCGCCAACGAAGAGATTGATGTTCAGGAAAATGACAAAAGGGTTTGATGAAAAGGATGGCCTTCTGGCAAAAGCCCAAGTGCAGATTCAGGCCCTAGGAAACACAATTGGCGGCCGTCCAGCCGAAAAAGAGGAAGAGGGTGGATACGAGCCCGAATTCGGGGTTCGCCGACATTGAGGCAATACGGCGGGCGAAGGAGGTTGTCAAGGCAGCGGTGAATGATGAATCTGATGGAACTGAGACCGAAGTACCCGAAATTGGTGATGATTGTATCCTACAGTACTGCACATTGGTTGCGAGTAAATGATGATTTAATTGATGGCCATGAATTCTGACGAGTTCCTTTTAAGGTGCCCAAAACAGGAGGGTGCCCATTTCTATGTGCAGGGACTTAGTAACCTTGGGGGTCTGCGGCGCGGTCAACCTCCCAGCGTCGGTGCGGGGGGGACCGAAGGTAGAGCCGTTCTCCTTCACACTCTGCATGAGGACGGAGCAGAATCCGTTCTCTGGAGAGCTAGCAGCTATGGCATGTGTGCTTCGCCGCCTGCCAGAGCTGCGGTACCGCAGCATTGCACTCTTGACGAGCAACAGAGCGGCCGCGCTCACACTTCGCAACCCTCGCCAGCAGCCCGGCCAAGAGTATGCTGGATGCACATATGACTCCGTCGAAGCACTCAGACGCAACGGAAACATGATGGCAGTCCTGTGGATACCCACCAGCGCTGAAAACAGGCTTCTGCAGAGTGCCAAGGCACAGGCGCGCGATGCCGCCAAGGAAGGTGTCATGCGCCGGTACTATGGCTATCACGCAGACTTACACGGCGTCGGTAAATTGTTTAACCGCGCCGCTGCCAGGGGTCTCCAGGGGTTATTCAGCCGTAGGCTGACTTAACATTAAGTTAAGTGAATAAGTTTTCCCAAATATGAGGGTTTGGTGCAGCAGGGGATCCGTTAAGTTTTCTGACATCTGATTGGTTGTAGCTTTTCCCAAACGTAACTCAACTGGATGATGGCCTTNTCAAATCACGGATCAAATTGTGCTGTTCTTCGGCTGCATCCTTCAACTCTCGGATCGCTCCTTGCTGGGTGTGGATAATCTCGTTCTGGTCCTTAATTGCTTCCCTTAGCTCTTGAACCACGGTGCGGTACGCGCCCAGCAGCTCCAAGGCTGACTGCAGCGTCGTCGTTTCCTCGCGATTGCTGCTGTTTCTCTCGACGGCCACGGACGCGTCATTGGTTTCCGCCGCCGCTGCCCGCGTTGTCGCTCTCGTGCCGTACCGACTGGTTTTATTCGGCTCTTTCGCGTTGTCATCCAGCTTCCGTTTCATGGTTCGACGCCCCGCTGGCGTCACCGACCCGCGGCGCGACCCCACCAGGGTCCCCGCTCGAGCTGGCGAGCTCATCATGGGAGCAGGCCAACCACACAACAATTCCAGTTAAGAAATAATAAAGATTAGTTGATTTCTCGTCTCTCCCTGTACACTGGAGTAGGAATACAGTTCAGTTCAGTTCAGTTCAGTTCAGAGGTCGTCGATCGCCTCATATATTGAAGAGGTCGGCGCGCGCGAGTTACCACACATCGGTATTCCAGGACGACCGCCACCTTCACTGCCGGTCGGATTAGTGGTCTGAGGCGGTCTGGGTTTCGGGCTTAAAGGACCCGCCATTGGTCGGCGCACCGTAGTAATTTTCATCAATTCTGCGAGACACGACGCGTCTCCCGTCGCGACTTTTCCCTGAACTTTGTCAAGCCAGGCCGCTACCTGAGCCCGTACTGGCCGATTTTGGAGATGGAGCCCCAGCATTTCAGATACACTTAGAGATTGCAAGGGGAGGGTTTGTCCTTCCAACACTATGGATCATTGAACGGCCGTGACTTGATATGTACCATGTTATTTTATTCTACCCATTTTTTTCTCGATCCTCATCGAGAGTGTTCACTTCCCGCAGAGAAGTTCAGAAACAAGCACAACGAGCCAGTGGCAGTCAGACTACTCACAATCCATAGTCGAGCAGCTTCGGCAATAGTCTCGAGCGCTAAAAGCTTTCGCTCGTCAGGAGGCAGAATGTGAAGCGGCCCGGGTGCAGCAGAGAAAGCCGCTGCACCCGGGCCGCATGCCCGCACTTGCTGCGCTGCTTGCTGCGCTGCTTGACTCCATGCGTCATTCGGGTCCTCCTTGGCAAGCCTGAGCGCTTTGTTGAGCTGCCAGAAGGTACGGATAGCCGCAACGGCGCCAGTTGGTACCTAGGAATGCCGCCGTCAGTCACGGCTGTGTGGCCCGTTCTTAGACTACCTACTGGCTTGTAGGTGTGGCCGTTCTTGGCGCAGTCCCAGCAGGCCGCGCCAGCGTCTGAAGACACAATTAGCAGGACGGGTGTTCTTGCCCTTCTGCGTCCGACTTACTATTTTGTGAGGCACACTCGTGGTCGGGAGCTTTGACGGCTCGCGTGACGCAGGGGCGGCATGGGAAGTCGCGAATTGGACCGAGCGGGGGAAGCCTCTTGGCCTGCTTCGTTTTCTTCAGCAGAAGGTTCGTATTAGCAGCCGTACCTTAGGGCGAAGCACGGTTCGACCCTTCCAGGGACCTTGCTTGGTGTTCTGTGGTCGCCAAGTCGGGATGGTCCTTTGTCCTTGTGAATTGATTTGGTACGGCTACCCCGCGCCCCGGTCGGCTTCAAGTCTTCACTTTCACCAGGGCTATCGGCATCGCCAGGGGCCATGGCACCGGTTTCAGGCGATAGAACCCACCCGACGTCGTCGGAGAGTGCACAGCAACGTCGTACGGCGAGGACGTTATTCGAATCCCCGATTAGCCAGCCACGTGTAGAGCTAGGGACGCCGTTGCCGCCAACCCAACAAAGCTCGGTGCTCCTCCGGACGCTAGCTCCTTCGCCTGCTGGGCAGACTACGTGTCCGATGTCACTCTCCGACCCGGCCACTATCGGAAGCAGCACAAGAAGCGTGGATCACGCTTACTCGGCTAGCCGATATCGCAAAGGAGGGAAGGGCTCTCAAGATAACCCTTCCGCGGCTGGGGCGAAGGTCATGTTGGCCGCCATTCAGCGCGACCATCGTTCACGGCGCCGTGCAGGAGAAACTGTCTCACCGACGCCCACGATATCTCAACTAGGTGTCTGTCAAGGACCGTGGACAGGTGGGATTCAAGTCGGGGATATGGTATCGGAGGAAGGAGACGACAGAGGCCAGTTCTCGGAGTCCGATATTGATGCTGAAGACTATGCCAACGTACTGCTTTCGCCCACCCGACCACGCAGGTACCTCGAGCAATTAGGGGTCGAGCCAGACTCTGAACCGGGGGAGGAAGCCGACAACAGCGAGAGGGATGATTCTTCTGTGGATAGAAGCCCTCTTCGCCATCGGCCGCTGCAGCCGTCCGCACTGCCACGGCGCGGTCGCCGCGGTCCCGCCCCAGGTACAGGAGGGCGGCCAAGGAAATCTCGCAGAAAAGCACGGACGCCGAGACCGCAACGACGTCTTCGCAGTCCAGTGATAATTCCACCGGAAGAATTGGCAGTCTTCCTTGCGCAAGATCCGGTGTGGAATGGCGACCTCGACGCTTGCGCCTTGACGGACCGCGACAAGGCCACTTTGCGCGAGTTTTGGACTAAACTTGACAATGACCAGATGGAATACTGCAGCCGATGTCGCGAGTGTTGGTTTCAGATGGGAATCGACTATGACGGCATTTGCTCGCGTTGTTACCGGAAGGATGAGAAGCGTGGCCCGGACGAGCCTTATTTCTTCTCTGCCGAAAATCAACTTGACTTCGGCCCCGTACCGGCTCGATTGCCTGAGCTCACGCCTACAGAGGAGTCATTGATTGCTCGCGTCCACGTCCATGTGAACATCATGCTGGTGCGAGGGCAGCAGTACAAGTATCGGGGGCATGTCGTTCACTTTCTTCGCGAAGTTGGCTTGGTGTACAACCAGCTCCCGCTTCTGCCACGGGAGTTGAACACGGTGTTGCTACGCCCTGCCAACACGTCGTCACACCCCAATCTGAGCCGGCAATTTACCCACCAGTTCCGTGTGCGCCGCCAGGCCGTGATGATATGGCTGGACTACCTCCGCCATCATCATCCTGGCTATCGATGCATCGCCATTGGCAACGAGCGACTGAGCCAACTGCCCGAGGACGGCAATGTGGTCGATGCCATCCCCCAGAGCCAGGTGGAGGCTGCCGATGTGGGACCGGAAGAGGACCAGGAGGCAGAGCATGAGCTAGAAGACGCGGCTGCGGTGCCTGACCTTTTGGCCAAGGACACGGAGCTCGATGCTCTGCGGTCCATCCTCGTGGGCGGGCCAGAACTGAATCGGGGTCTTCCTCTTGCCACGGGCTCCCAGGGGCTGGCGCAGCACGAACTGCGGCTCCCGACTATACGGCACACGCCGATCAACGAGTTCAATCGCTCTCACGCCCTGCTCTCCTTGGCATTCCCCTGCCTCTTTCCGGACGGCAGAGCCGACTTTGTGGAGCCTCGCTTGCGGTCGATTGAGTACAAGGATTACATCGAGCACGCGATGCGGTGGCACGAAGGGCGTTTTGCGCGGCACCCAACATTCCGTTTTGTCGCATTCAACACCCTGATGCGGTCCCAAGCACGTGCGCGGTCGAAATTCTTCGTGAAGCGACATGATGGCACCCGTGAACCGCTCACGCGAGAGCAGCTTATTCAGGCACTCGAACACAGCGAGGATCCCGAGGCGCAGGCGCTGATCAACGCCATCACAAGGCATGCGGTGTCGATTCGCGGTACGCGCCCCTTTTGGAACAGAAAGAGGCAGGACCTTGAAGCGTACGCATACAGCCTGGGCTGTCCCGGCGCATTTATGACATTTAGCCCGGCCGGTTTGCACTGGCGGAGCCTCTACCAGCATATGCCCCGGTATGGAGAATGGCTGCGCGCGTCCGAGCCGGAAAGGATGGCATTGTCGCGGCACCTATTGCGGCAGAACCCTCACATTGCTGCTTTCCACTTCCACCGCCGATACTGCTTCTTTCGAGACATCGTGTTGCGGAAAAAATTCAACGTCACGGATTACTGGGATCGGTATGAATGGCAAGGCCGTGGTAGTCCGCTCAACCACGGTCTGTACTGGATGGAGGAGGGCCCAGCCGCCGACATGGAAGACGAAGCCGCTCGTGACATGTTTGCACGCATATGGGGCTTCCACATCACGGCCGTGAACCCGGAGCCCCGTAGGGCTGTGCCTCAGGGGAGTGTAATCCACTGAGTGTGGATCCGCTAGGCGTGGAGATGACCTTCCTGCGGCTCTCGCAAATCGTCAACCGCTGCCAGCGCCACAGGTGCAATACCACGTACTGCCTGCGTGTCAGAAAAGGAAGCGGAGACCTCAAGAGGGACATCGAAGGAGCTGCTGCCGACATTGAGGCGGCCAATGTAGCGAATCCAGAAAGAGAGTGCCGCTTTGACTTCCCCCGTGCCTTGCGAGAGCTGGCCGCGGTCATCAGGAAGGAAGGCAAGTCGTACTACATCTTCGAGGCGGCCCGCAACGACAGCCTCATGAACCATTTCAATCCTGCCATCATCCTGGGATGGCTGGCCAACATTGACATATCTCCGTGCACCAGCTTGCAAGCAGTCATTACGTACGCTGCCAAGTATTGCAGCAAATCGGAGAAGAAGACAGAGCCTTACTGCAGGCTGGCGGATCAGGTTTTGCCGCATACAGCACACCACCAACCCCTGTTGTCCTTCTCCTCTCGCCTTATGAACAAGCTGATTGCCGAGAGAGATTATTCAGCGCAGGAAATTTCCCACTTGCTGCTCAATATCCCACTACAGGAAGGGACTCGGATGGTTGTGTACGTCGACTGCCGCCCGTTGGAGCAGCATGCGCGGTCGTACCGCGTTGATGATGATGTCACTGAGGCGGTCGGCAGCTACCGGAAGTATCTGCAGAGAAATGACCAGCATGAGAGTATTACGTATCTCGAGTACCTTCAGTCGTACAATCTCAAAACGTGGAGGAGACTTGGTGCGAACGCGAAGAAGAGAGTTCTGTCCTACTCTCCTCGGTACAGGCCAGTGGAAGCCTCAGCCCAGTTTCATGACTTCTGCTGTGTCAAGTTGATGATGGCACATCCGCATCGCGCTCCGGAGGAGTTGCTTTCTGTGGACGGGCTGCGGTTTGAGTCCTTTGTTGCGGCGTACCAGTGCTGTCGGCAGCGACACCATTTCCATGAGGACGACCACTACGGAGACGTGGGAATGAACGAGCTACAGGCGGAGGACGATGAGTTTGAGCAGGAGGTGCATGACGAGCCCATCGCAGAGGACTGGCATGAGCTCGCCCGCATGCTGCCAGACCGGCCGCTGGAGGAAGAAGACATCGACGTACTTGGCCGGCGAGATATCGACGTGAATTATGACTGGACTCCTCATATTGGACGGTATGCCAGCGACGACATTCTCAACGGCAACTACTGGGAGCAACGCAAGGCGGAAAGCTCCTTTCATCTTGATGTGGAGCATTGGCCCTTGGAAGCACGCGATGCCCTGAATCGAGAGCAGCGCGTAGTGTATGACACAGTGATGGGTCATTTTCTCGCCCAGGACCGTTCCCAGTTGCTACTCCATGTGGATGGTGGCGGTGGCACAGGCAAGTCTTATCTCATCAACCTGCTCTCGGCGCACCTCCAGGCCGCGACACGTGGGAGAGGGACACCTGTGTGGCGCGCCGCACCGACGGGCGTCGCAGGAAATCAGATATCAGGCACCACCTTGCACTCGCTGCTTCATCTTCCGATCAACAAGGATTTCAGGCCGCTCTCCGCCATCGACAAGGCCCAGCTCCAGAAGAAGCTGAAGGATATTCAGTACCTAATCATTGACGAGAAAAGCATGCTAGGACTGCGTATGCTATCGTGGATTGACGACCGCCTCCGCGAGGCATTTCCACATAGGAACGAGGAGTTCTTTGGCGGACTCAATGTCCTTTTGGTTGGCGACTTCTTCCAGCTCCCTCCTGTTCTACAGAAGCCGCTGTACTACGACAAAGAGGTGCAGGGAGTAGAGATCAAGGGAAGGAACGCGTATATGCGCTTCGATAAGTCCGTCTTCCTGAGCGTCGTTCAGCGGCAGTGCGGTGATGATCAGGCGGCATTTCGCAAGGCTCTCGGAGAACTGCGGCTGCTCCAACTATCCCACCAGTCCTGGAGACTTCTCTCCGGCCGTGTGCAGGCAAAGTTAGACGATCAAGAGGTCGCCAGGTTCGCCAATGCCTTACGAGTATACGCCACGAAAGACCGGGTGAACGAATATAACCATTACCACCTTGACCGCCTCAACCGACCAGTCATCCAGGTCATCGCTACAAACGTTGGCCCCGGCGCGGCTGCTGCTCCGGACGACAAGGCGGGCAACCTTGCGAAACAGGTCCCCGTATGCATTGGTGCGCGCCTGATGCTGACGTGCAACCTCTGGCAACAAGTTGGCCTCTGCAACGGCGCTCGTGGCACAGTGTACGACATTGGCTGGGCACCTGGCGCTGACCCCACCCGAGACAAGCCGTGTGCAATCATGATGGAGTTTGACAAGTATACCGGACCGGCATTCCTGACCACCGCGGATGGTAGGAAGACTGTTCCGATTCTGGCAGTAGACAGGGACTTCCTCGTTGGAGCCACACTCTGCACTCGCACGCAGTTTCCCCTGGTCGTATGCTATGCCATTGCGGTTCACAAGTCGCAGAGCATCACCGAAGACAGGATCGTGACCGACCTCTCCTGCCGTGACTTTCAGACAGGGTTGAGCTATGTGGCCGTCTCGCGTGTGAAAACACTGCAGGGTTTGATGCTCGATGCCCCGTTCGACCGCAATCATCTGACATACACATCTCCCCCGGAGGGTATCAAGATGAAGATGAGGGACCAAAGGTTTAGGAGTAGGCAGGTTCTCACTCGGAATCCGTGGTTGCATAACTCCACTTGATGCTACCAAGACGACATAGATGACGCAGCGAATGTATGATTGTAGACTCTTGAGTTTTCGGGCCGGCCTTCCTGTTGACCACGGACTTGCAGCCTTCGGCTGATTGTACGCCTTGCACCACTGTTCTAAAGTGCAAGGCGTGGCGAAGTATTTTACTGTACGGTGAAATAAGTCGTCCGCTACGACGCATTCGCCCATACTACGAATATGAGACAGGGACCTGGCCATGAGAATACTTTTGCCCTTTACTCTACAGTGCTTGCCTCAGAATATTGACGAGGCGGCCCGTGCAATTCGTATCGACGATGTCGGCGATATCGACATCGTATCGTATCGTATCGACCATATCGATGACCACCCCGATGGGTTCGAGTCCCATGGATAGGTTCATTAGAGCCCACAGCGCCTGGACAACATCAGTGCTTAATATCCAAGCCCAAGCATGTACCATTCTAATAAGATGTGGAAAGTTACGGCCCGGTGTCTGTTATAGAGTAGTGCTATTTGCAAAGGAGAATGAATGAATGAATAATTAGATTACGCCCGGAGAGAAGTCCCTATAGGGCCTTGACGGTTGCTAGCCACATTTCCATACATTTGGTACTTGACACCCCAGGCCCCACGGTTTGTCGTCTCATCACTTGCTGCTCAACAGCTCTCGTCTCTCGACTTTGCGCTCCAAAGTTCTCTCATACCCTTCGATCTGTTCTTCGCAAATTGACCTGTCCCTTCCTAACTCTGGCGTCTGTCCGACGATGAACAGACCACTCTCCTCCGCCGCGATTGACGAAGAGCCCACCTGCCCATAGCCGTCCGGTGGAGCTAACCTACCAACTATGGGGCAGCCACAGGTATAGGTAGAGGGATTGTGCTGAAAAGAAAGGTTGAGACAAAAGGGTATGCTGTCAGTATGCCGACGGTCGTGATTTGGCGAGGGCCCGGTGCACGCCGGGCAAGCCGCGTCTGTAGCTTCACGCGCTCGTTCCCCGCCCCGGGCCGGGCAGAGGGAGACGATCGCGTGCGTCGTAGATGTTGCGTCCTGCACATCTGCCGCCTCGGCAGGCCACATGGTCGTTTCGTATCGTTATTCGCGCGTATCGCTTTGCCGCCCGTGGCATATGGCACCCCGCGGGCTGCTGCTGTCGAGACCAGCTTTCCAAATGAAGTCGAACTCTCCAAAGCCCTTCATTCGTGCTCGTTAGCGCCCAGTCAAGGCCTAGCAAGCTAAAGCATGATCATTTGGCCTGCAATCACCCCGCTCCCTAACATGCCGCTAACAGCTGCAAGGAGAGCGGGGGGTTTACAGGGGAGAGTTCTGCAAAGAGATACGCGTGCATGATCTTACGCGCGCATGATCTTACGCGCGGATGGTTTTTTTGTAACATCGGATTGGATCAAATTTTACAGACCCATAAATACATCCCCGTGAAGGCGGTGAAGCCAATCTGTCTAACAAGCCCTGGGAAGCTGCCGATCTACGACCAGCACTCTCCCGTTGCCACGTACGTTTCCAAAGCTTGGCTCTGGCTCGCAATGATGACTTTTGTGGTGTCGCTCATCTTCACGATCCTGGACACCGTCTTGACCTTGGTGGCCACTCTCGCCACGCAGGTGATTGACTTTGCGACGAGGAGCGTCACGGCCCGCGCCGCACGTTTCGACGAAGACACGACCCTTTCATCGTGCGCCCATCGCCTTGACAGCGCGGAGCCTCTGACCCTGACGCTTGCCGACGCCCGCGCGCTAAGCTACGCCCAGTTCGGATCGACGAACCCGACAGCCAAAACCGTCTTCTTCCTCCACGGCTGGCCAGGCTCTCGCATCGAAGCAACATATCTCCATGAGGC
This sequence comes from Purpureocillium lilacinum, assembly GCF_001653265.1. NCBI lineage: Eukaryota > Fungi > Ascomycota > Sordariomycetes > Hypocreales > Ophiocordycipitaceae > Purpureocillium > Purpureocillium lilacinum. The sequence continues at coordinate 12,498 of NW_017264090.1, forward strand.
AGCCAAGGCCAACAACGTCCGCATCATCGCCGCGGATCGGCCTGGGATAGGGAAATCGACCGCGGACCCGAACCGGACGCTGCTGTCTCACGCCGACGACATCCAACAACTCGCACAGCATCTTCACGCCGACGAATATGGGGTCCTCGGCGTCTCGGGAGGCGGCCCGTATGCCTTGGCCTGCGCCCGAGCGCTACCCGCCGACAAGCTCAAAGTCGTCGCAATCGTCTGCGGCCTGGGTCCAGCGGATATTGGATACTGGGGCATGTACATCATGAACTACCTGGGCTGGACATACGCGGCGCGCTACACGCCGCGCTTTCTCGGGTGGTGGTTCAACCGCGAGCCAACCGGGCGGCTGGATCGCAGCAGAAAAGAGCGCATGGACATGTTGATCAAGAGCTTCGAGTCGTCACAGGCGAGCCTGCCGCCAAAGGACGCCAGAATCTTTGGCGACGCGGACGTGATGAAGGTGCAGATCCGGACCGAAGAGGAGGTGCATGCGCAAGGCACGCAATTCTGGCTGCAGGACATGAAGCTGATTGCGTCGGACCCGGGATTCGACGTTGCAGACATTCGCAACGATTTGACGGTGCAGCTGCTGTATGGCAGAGCTGACCGGAACGTGCCGCTCAAACATGGCGAGGAGATTGCGAGGAGATTGACACGTCGCAGAGGAGGGACAGACCATCGCGTGACCATAAAGGTGAAGGAACATGAGACGCATGCAAGTATCTTCTTTGACTACAGAGACGAGTTTCTACGAGACATGGCATGCGCCATGTACGTGCGTCGATACAACAGCGATCGCACGCTGTACGTTGACTTGCCTCTGAGGCTCTAACCCAACGTTCGCTCCGGCGCGGCTGCACATGCACATGTGGTACAACTTACTCGTGGTGCCTGGCCTTGCACACCCGTAGGCTGTGACTCACGCGGGAAGTCGGGGACTGCGATGTCCTGGCAAACATCAAGACATCTCGCCTCTACCAAGTGCCTGGTAGACTTGTATCACCATGGACAAGCACACTCGGATCCGCACGCTAGAGTCTCTCCATACCGACGTCCTCGTTGCCATTTTATCCGCAAGCCACTCTTTGGGCGACCTTGCCGCCTTGATCCGTGCGTCGCCGACCTTGCTTCATGCATTTCTCTCCGCCAAGGTCAGTGTGGCTAATAAACCGACCGTCTGACAGACCGTCTGACAGCCCACCTTCAGACCGCAGACCGACCGACCGCGGATTTTCATCAAACCGACCGACCGCAGCCGCCGGTCGGATTGGTGGTCTGAGGCGGTCTGGGTTTGGGGCTTCGACGACTGCCATTGGTCGGCGCACCTGAGGAATTCCGCCATTTCTGCGTGCCACGACGCGTCTCCAGTCGCGACTTTTCGCGTCAACGTAACCCACCTGAACTCTGTCAAGGCAGAACCACTTTGTCATGTGTTCAAGTCGGACCACGAGCCCCGTGTTGTCCACGCCGCAGTCTCCACCGTTCCACCCATCTCCCACCCCACTTGATGACGAAATCGAAGCCAGGCTGACCTCGCCCGACATCACGACTTTCGAAACAGATACGTCGGCATCCGAATTCCACATCGATTGGGACAATATCTGGCACGGCGGCAAACGACTTGCGGGGGTCAAAAAGAGGCCTCGGCACAAGCGAGTCATTGGCACCAAGATCAAAGAGTCGTGGATATACCGACATGGTGCGAACCTGGAGCATCATGGAGTACGTTATTGGCTTTGCAGGATCTGCCACATGACGAAGAGTTATTCGACAGCCCTGCCTTTTTCGGCTCAAGCAGCGATCCACACTCGCGTGCTTTTGTGGTCTATTGTCACATTGTCTGCCTCAGCATTTCCAGTCTAGAAGTTACAAACTGTCGGCCCGCCCTTTTGTCCCAGTCTCGATGGGCCACTTGTACTGTACTACCCGTAGAGCAGCCGGGTCAGGCTTCTCAAAGGTTACGTGCTGGCCACCACAAAAGGTAAGAAAAGATGAACTTTTGGATCTCGTAAGTCGTAATATGGCTTTGCGTGGAATTGCCTCGCATTAAGCCATGTATGCCTCAGCCTGAGTGCTCTCCCTGTCACTTCCCAGATGTCCCGGTTACATACAGGAGCTGCACAAGTGACAGGCACTCCTAGGGTGTGACGAATGCGGAAGGCGTTGTGTCCTTCCAAGCACATCAGGAGTTGGCCGATGCAGGTACGCAGGGAGGTTGTGGCCTTCCAGCATGGCTTCCAAAAATGGGAATATCAGGGCAGGCTTTGGCTGCGAGGATGAGTTTCTGGGGGTGTGTGGATGAGGTCAGGGAAGTTCACTTTTTGCTGCCATGGGGTGCTATTTCCGCACCCCCGACCAAGCTGCACGTTACTGTAGTCGACAATATGGCCGCTTGCGAGCTGACTCGCCCTTTGCCCACACTAGGACAGAAGGCTGGTTTCTACCTTTCAGTGTCATTGCCGTTGCAAATCTCTCCAACTGGACAACTGGCCGCCTTCGGACGCGGCAGCAGCATACTGTACCGCACAAGATCTGCACATTCAGAATCAGGTCCTGTGACCCCATAACGTCCTGCATGGTGACAATGGACGCCCCCACCACGTAACGACGTCGAGAAGGTGACATGACCTGTACCAGCCAATGGCAAGCAAAGACTGGACGGCAGGAAGCGATGGACGCGGCAGCACCAGATGCCACCAGACGACGTCAAGAAACCGACTTTAACTGCGACGTAGCGTGAACCCGAAGAATGTGCCAAGACCGCATGTGCTACAATGATCTGCTTGTCAAGCTTTGCACAATGTCCGCCATTGCCATAGTCGGCAGTTAGACGGCACAACCCCTGCGACTGCGTCTCGGCACAGGCTCCACATCAGCGAGCGGCATGTCTGGAACCGGACGACGCCGTCCACATGAAGGAATTGGACGAATTAATGGCATCTTGTCCGTCTTCGCGCCCTGCATGGCGGCCTTCGTCCGGGTCTGAATGTTGATGGCCCAGGCGGACGATGTGGCCACCGCCATCCGCAATGATCTGCGCGGCAGAACTGGCCGTCACCATGCAACCACGTTGCGAAGCTGACATGTACTTAAGCTGCCACACGCGACGCAAGAACTGGACGAAGTGGTCTCCCCTACTTCGCAATGATCTGCACGGTACGCTCTGGCTGCCGTAACAATGTCGAGAAACCGACATGTACCGTAGCTGCCAACCCGACGCAGAAGAATTGGTCGGCGCACGGCCCTGCCCTTAGTGGTCTGCATGTCAGGCATCGGACGAAGCGGGTCCCGGCCGCCGCATCCACTTACATGTTTCACGTCACTAATCGACCACGTCAGGGAGCGGACGAAGCAGGCAAACGGCGCGACAAGAAGCCAACGATCGGTGGGTAACTGCCACGTGAAGAACAGGACAATCGCACGCTCTTGAAAGAGTAATCTGCATGTCGAAAACTGGACGGCGTCCCCGCAGCGTCGCACAGCACATGGCCCTGACACACCATACGCGAATGCAAATCGAGCAGCATGACACGAGTTGGACGACGCTCTCTACGCATGGCACGGAGTGTCGTGCTGCCACCTCATCTGGATGCAGCCAATATCCAATTTCTTCTTCCAATTGCGCGAGCCAGATTGACCACACCTGACCACACTTCAATGGAGTGGTCTGCTTGTCAGGAACCGGAAGACAAGGTAGCGGGAGACACCGCTCAACGACGCCCAGAAAGCGGTGTCTGGGTCTGGTCAAACTGTCCACTTACTGTCCACTTACTCCATGTCCATACAGAACTGGGCGCGTGTTTCCGCAATGCCACAACTCGTCCCGGCTCGATGGCAATGCCGGCGTGGAATGCAAAGTCTCTACCGGACAACTGTACCACATGGGCCAATTCATGCTTCTCCTTGGCCGGGGTTGTGGAGCCCATCTCGCCCATCTGTCTCCGCACTTTCGGTGCGCAAAGGCGTGCTGGATACTGTATGGTCGATTGCTCACAGCCTTCCACACCACGGCAGAGCCGGTCACATGCACAAGTCCCTATGCTGTCCTTGGGCGGAGATGGAACTTTGTACGAAATTGCGGCAAGTGCGGTCACGGCTCCAATAAGGGACAATGTTCTGAAGTGAGATGTGTGCGTCACCATTTGTATCAGTCCAGGAAACTGGGAATTGCAGCAGCGCGAGTGGTCAATGAGCGGACAAGTCGTGATGACCTACACGCAATATTCACCGTCGCAGCAGCGGCTGGTGTCCAAGATTTGAACAACCGTCGGGACTGGAGCTGAGCCTCACAACGTGAAATAGGTCCTCAACTTCTGCCTGTATAAGCAGCCCGTCGTTGCCATGCCGGACATGAGGCGCTTGTCTGTGTATGCTCTATGGTAGCGGTTCACCAGGAACACAAGGACGGCGCCGGGGAAGGAGGCGTGCGGGAAGTACCTTCCTTCGCAGTATTGGCTGCGTGCTCAGCGGATCAAGGCCATCGATGACGTTGGGTGTGGCACTGCCCGTCAAAGGACGTCGAACAATGTCGCTGCCGAGATCGAACACGCCATTAGGCGTTATCTGACACTTTAGCAGCACCCACATAAGCTACAGTAGTTCAGGGGCTATGTTGGTCGTTTGGCCCCTGCGCCACAACGTCTATCATGGGCACGTGCCGCTTCATGTTCTCGAGCCTATATAGTCGGCCTGCTCCGACATACAACGCTCCGAATCCTCAGCCTCTCCACAGTAACGGTGCTATGGTCCAAATCCTCTTGACATGCGAACAGGTCAGTTACCCCTTCCCAGAATGGACAACGTCCTGACATATCGGCAGCAAAGTCGATCCAGGGTGCATCAAACGACGACGCTCCACCGCCATACATAGGCAAGGCCTACGGAAGAGGAGTCTGCCTTTCGAGTGGACATCCAAGAGTATTGCACAAAGCGAGGCAGACGTCTTGCGACATCGTTTGACTCTCAAGGCTTGTGTCTCTCAAGGCTTGTGTCTAGCGGAGATAGATGGGAATTGGATCTCCTATGACTATGACAGCAAGGAGGCATCAGCGCAGCCAGTGGCAAGAATATCGTTCAGTTGCGGGTGGTATGCAGAATATTCCCGGGTCGCGACGGAGCCAAAAGGGTCCTTATCGGCCGATCGGAGAAAAGAAGATACGGCAGGTTGAAACTCAGAATGTGGCTAAGTAACGCCATGACCTTGCTGTTGTGGCCATCCTCGGTAGTGGATGAGCCCCGGAAGGTAATCGCAGAGGTACGATCCACGCTGGGATTCAGATTTCGAGCCTACACAACAGCCCAGGGGGCACTTCTCCTGGGAGCTGCTCTGCTAAGATTGATGTTGTAGTCTGGATTCTACTGTAGTAATGCTGAACTTGAGCGCTGACGTTGACTCTTTCATGGAAGAAAATTTGCACAGCTTGTCTGTGGCCTCCCTTTGCGGCGGCTGGAGAATGCTTTCGTACTCACCGCCAGGTCGTTGACGCCTTGCCATGAGCCGGTGAGGTACATTCGTATCCAGCTTTTGCGATGTGGCTCATACCACCATGCGTGGACGTCCAGTTCTGCAATGAAGATAGAGAGACGCCCGCTGCGTAAGTATTGCTGTTGTCTGGGCAAAGCTATTGTCTCTTGCGAGCTGGCCACAGCACAAATGGGCACCTCCTGCTACCACCTGGAAGTCCTAACGAGCGGGCCACGCAAACCCAAGTAGGTGTGGAAACAAGGAAGGCGGGGAGCTGCGCGAGAAGGTAGCTGGAGGACTGAACAACAACGACGGCCCGTCTCACTCGACGCCGTTGGCACTCAACACCCCTCACTTCACTTTCACTTCATCTGCTTCAACGGTCTGATTATGGCGCATCGTCGAGACTCGCCGCTCGCACACATGGACGGCGTCTGGGTCGCTCCCCAAGCCCAAGGCGCTGCTGCACGAGCTTGAGGCCGAGTTGCTGGCATACTCGCCCGAGGTGCTGGTGCGCATCGCCAACGAGCAGTTTCGGTGGTGCGACGCCGAGATGAGGCGCGCATCGCGCGAGCTCGACAGCGACGACTGGAAGCGGCCATGGAGTACGTCGGGATTAAGTCGGTGCCCGGGCGAGCAGACGCAGCTGGTGGTGGAGCCGCGCGCGAGGGCGCCAACTTCGTGCGCGAGCACCAGCGCAACTACTTTGTCGGCGCGCTGCAGCTGTTTGAGCTGCGTTGGGAGGCGGTGCTGCAGCAAGGGAAGATGACGACCAGGCCTGCCATCCACTCCCAGGCAGCGGAATGCTGTAAAAGCGAAAATCCCACCCCCAAAGCTCCTGTCCCAGCGTACTCTTCGACCTAGAACTGGCGGCATTACTTGGTGTCACTGGCTCCTCGTCCTACGATCGATCACCCGTCGGCACCTCTAGAGATTTGGTAGCCGCTACTCGTCACGCTGCAGATTGGCGCGACGAAGGAGCAATTATACAGGCGTGGCATCATGCTAAAGCGGGCCGTTACGCTCTGACCTTACGCCCCACTGGATGACATATTGCCTCCAGCGACACCTTTTTCCTCCAGCGACACCTTTTTCCTCCAGCGACACCTTTTTCCTCCAGCGACACCTTTTTCCTCCAGCGACACCTTTTTNCTTTTTCCTCCAGCGACACCTTTTTCCTCCAGCGACACCTTTTTCCTCCAGCGACACCTTTTTCCTCCAGCGACACCTTTTTCCTCCAGCGACACAATTTTCCTCCAGCGACACCTTTCCTCCAGCGACACCTTTCCTCCAGCGACACACTTCCTCCAGCGACACCTTTCCTCCAGCGACGCGTTCCCTCCAGCGATACATTTCCAATACAATCAGCTTGTGCCAAGGTCATTTCGGTCCCATAGTCTCAAGGACCGGACTACGCTCCAATGCCGCCCATCCAATGCATCTGCGGTCCGTCGTTTCCCGCACGCAGCTACTGGCATCATCGGCAAATCAAGCATGTCCATTGCTGTGGAGCTTACTTTGCCGGTAAGAACTGGTCGAAGCACGAAAAAAAACTGGTCACTCCGGCGTCGAGATCCGTCCACAACCAAAGAAACAGCAAGTATCCAAAGGTCGGTGTCGTGATCTAATAGATTGCGAGCTCGGATGCGGGTCGACTCTCGAACGCCACAGGATGCCTAAGCACCGCGAATCAAAGCACTATAAATGTGATTTGTGCGGTTTAACATTCCTGCTCAAGGGGAGAATACAGCACAAATACAAAACTGCACACGACCACTACACGGAGGTGAACCTGCCAAACCCGGAGCAACTGGCCGCCGGTCCGGGGGCCTCGACGCGGCTTACAATGAGCGACTCCGTAACGTGGAGCGAGAGCAATGTCACCGCCGAGATGCGCAGGAAGTATGATGTTCCCATTCGCACCTTGCTTCGCGAATGCCAGACCAGCCCGATCCCTGCCCTGCCTACTGAATCAAGGTGGAACCGTAATCGTCGGCTCTACCAACGGATATTCCCGGAAGATCGCGACATACCATTTGCGCGAATTGGGACTTTCTCAGACACGACCGATGACGCGGAAGTCTGGTATGTTACGGCCTGAGGCGCCCATGCGACAAGCGACCATCTCTCACCATAGCGGCTGTAGATTGTGGCACATGTTCAAAACCGTTGTGCTCCTCGAAGAGCAGGTCCGAGCACGGAATGATCCCCAGTTCGGCGCGCTCCTCGACCGGGTTCGGAACGGGCTCCAGACACAACAAGACCTCAAATTGCTCAACGCCAACGTCGTGGGCCGACCCGAAATCACATTCCATAATGGCTTGCGTGCTATAACCCCGCTGAACCGCAACCGGTGGGCCCTCAACATGGAAGCTGTTGTGGGCTGGGCACGCTTTCACAAGAGAGACATCGGTATCTTCGTCTCCACCCACACATGGCGCAACGGCACAGTTTCTCCAAATACGATAGCTCAAACCATCGGGCAGGGTGACGACTCTGCCTGTAAAGTCCCCGGCGTCTTCTTCTACGCCCAGGGTATGCCCGTGGTCGTCAACAAAAACATCTACACTGCGTTGAAAGTTGTGAATGGAGCAGAGTTCACTGCCGCAGACATTATACCGGATCCCAATTACCCAGGCTACTACTTGGCGGATGACGTGACCATCTACTTCGGACCACCGTCAGGCATTCTTCTACAGTCCGAAGAGACGAAGACTTTCGCCATACCGTCCCTTCCAGCGGGGACGGTATTGATCCGACCTACGTCTCATACACTTGACCCGACCAACTCTCACTTCAAATTCTTGCCAACAAGATGCACGCGGCGAGGGCTACCCGTGGCACCAGCGTTCGTCCTCACCGACTACAAAGCCCAGGGCAAAACATTCCTGGAAATCCTATTGGAGCTGCGTGGGACTCGCATGACCAATGGAGAACCCTCCAGGTGCGACTTTACGAGTCTGTATGTGCAACTGTCCAGGTGTACTACGCTTCAGGGCGTCAAGTTCCTTAGTCCTGTGAGGCCACAGGATTTCATTGGCAACACTCTGGACCGGTCCATGGCCGACGGCATGCGAAGACTCGGAAAGTTAGCAGCCGAAACGGTACAGGCATATAAACGTCGGCATTCCGAATAGCAGTGACAAGGTGCTCCTTTGAATGTTTGCTAAACTTCCCTGCGTAGAGTTGGGGGCTTACACTTCGTAAGGAGAGCGGACCGCACGCCAATCATCCGGATCACGTTCCCCTCCCTTCCCAGGGCGTAAGCATTTCTGTTCCTTGCAATAGTCGTCCCACCATTTCTCGAAAGCCTGGCGGCTATAAAGCCATCTAGGCGGTCCTTCCCCGTCCCCAAACAGGTCCAGGATGTGGTCGCAGCACATCCATATGCCTTCAAGGTGCTGCGGCAAAAGTGGCCTTCTGTCTGTGCGCGCCACCACAACAGTCCCAACGTGCGACTGCCACTCTGGAGGCGCGAATCCAGAATTAGCGTCCATGTTGAGGTACGTGGCGATCTGATTGTCGAGGTCTGCTCGATTGACAGACTCAGTCCCGACCCGGTGCAGAACGAGCGGGACCCCGATCAGCCCCGGGATGGGAGGGACCTGCCCCGAGAAAATCGGATGATGTTCAGATATTTTTGTAGCAGACCAAGGCAGGGACCTGCGCTTTTCGACCTCGCGGCGGACAATGACAGCATCGACATGTTCTGCATTTGTCTGGTTCTCGGCTGCAGCCGATGTATCCAGTACTGGTGAGGCATTCACCGGCGGCAAGGTGGTGCTTACCGCCAACGGTCGCCGGGACGCCACCTCCGGCTCCGAATCCGTGTCTATGTCGTCCCATTTCGAATAATCAATTGGTGCCATTGAATCAAATCTTGACAGATTGCCATATGAGCTGTGCGTTGTTGATAGAGAGTACCCAAATGGCTCTGCTCTGCATTGGTCGTTCCTAAATGCCTTAGAAATTGCTGCCTTACCCCGCCCACCACCAACCACCAACTGATAATCGCCCTCATTGAGGAGCCTTCCTAGGGCACCATAGAGTTCGATCATCTACGGCGCTGTCGGGTGCCGACCTAGCATAACTGCTCGCTAACGACCAAACATGGCTCCTGATATGTCCATCATGTGCGATTCCATCCCCTCCGCGTTCCCCTGCTCCATCGCCATCATCAATTGCCGCATTGCGTTACCAGTTGTTCCGCCAGGAGCCCGTCCGTACACAGCCTCAGAAAACATGCGAAGCTGCATCGGGAATCGGGGCTCTCCATATTGCTCGATAATGTCACTCTTTTCCACCGTAGCTCCTAGGTCGTACCATTGCGATGAGTCCATACCAAGTGCCTCGCACTCTTTCTTCTTTTCCTCATCCCACCATGACGGCAGTAACCCTGGACGACGCTCCACACGTTGCAGGAAGCGCTTAAATCCACGCCGTCCATTCGCGGCACCGCCATATATGCTATCGGCATCCGCCTCCCCTTCCAGGTTGTACATGTCTTCAGCTCGTAGTCGATATGCATCAATCAGCAGCCCGTAAACGTCCTTCTCAGATCGATCATGGAGCCAAGTGCCGCTATCAAGACGCGTAAAGGGCGAGGCAACGCCGCGTTCCAATCCTCTCGGCGGCGATAAATTTTTCGATTTAGACTCGTTCGGAAGTGCTGTCGTAGCTTCGGGACCTTTGCCGCAAACCCTTTTATGAGCTTGCCAGTCCGCCTTTTGGCAGTCCCTGGAGCAGTACCGAGTCGTCGAACATTTTGCACACCGCTTAAGATCGACCTCGGGCGGCGACTTCCTGCAACTGTTGCATGCAAGGTCCATGACGGCTTGATTTCAATGAGAGAAATTCTCGAATCGACCGTGTCGCGCGAAAGCTGTGGGTTGTTTTGAAGGCTGGGTTCCGCCCATCGATGACAATGGTGGGTTTCTGTTGGCGGCCATGGTGTTGCGGGGTAAAATTGGTGCCTAAAAAGCCGCCCTAGAGAGAATCCACCCACTCATTTCGCCGCAAGCTTCACCCCTAGTCGTCTGAAACCTACAATCCCATCCTGACAATCGATTGAAGCCAATTATTCATCACATACAACCCTCATTCTGTTCCTCAAGGCATTGGAGGTCCCCGCAGGGGACCGATCACCTGTTGTACTGTTAGCAGCCACATGCAAAGCCACACACAGACGGGTAACATCCATAACTGGCTTGATTGGAAAGTTTTTCTCGGTCCAAGGGGGTGAAAGTAAAAACGGTCGGGAGTGTAGTCGGTATTTTATACCTGTGTCGATTGAGGCAGGCATCTGAGACACGGCAGGCAGAAGCCGGGTTGCCTGAAGCTATCGCCACCGATGGCAGGCAGCAAGTGCTCTTAACTTTCTACGTGAATGAGCGGCTTGACATTGACACTAACCGTCCAGAGTGCAAACGGGGGACGGAGTTACTAAATGATCCGGAGGAGAGCGGAGGATCACAGTCATAACTGCGGAGTGAATGAAATGAACGAATCGGAGCAGAGCGACGATGCAGGGTGGTTGCCATCTTGCATGCAACCCTTGTCTTGTGCCTACAAGCTACTGTGGGGTCCCCACACGTGATCAGATCACTGCCTAGGGCATAAGAGCAGAGGGCTCGATTTTCTTTTGCCGAGAGCAAACTTGATCTTGTAAAAACTCTTTTGACGACCGACATCCACGAGAGTGTCCTCGTTCGGCTGGGAGCCCGGTACGCATCGCCGCTTCGGCATACATCGACACTTTATAGTGTGACCATACTCGACCCGTGCGGGATATCGCTCCGATACGCTACGTTCGTGCTTGAGAAAGCACTTGCTTTGCCGTCACCGTATAGGTTGCATCTTGGGATAATGCAGGCTGGGCCGCATGAAAGGTCGTTGTGTGTTCACGGCCGGTCTTGTGAGGTGCGTTCTGATGGAAGAGAACGCAGATTCTCGGGGAGATGTATCATGCTTGGCTACTTGAGTGGCTCTTCTGATGACCTCGTGGAGGTCTTTGCTTGTTTGCGCCGGAGATTAACGAAGCGCATCTATTCGATTTGCGATGCAAATCAAAGACGGCAGCTCGATTGTGAACCCCTACGAGTTTGGGGTTTATCTTGGCCAGGCCCGCAGCTCCGTGCGAGTCATTGTGTCTTCCTTGAGTTCCCTCCTGGGGTACTCCACCATATCCGCCGAGAGGCGTTGGCTTTTTGGGGATCGTGTGACGAGAGGCCGGAACATCGTTTTGACCTGACATGGGTCTGTTCGGAGTCATCGACTACGACTCAATCTTCCACGGAAGTGTATTGGTCCTTTGTCGGCTGTTGGCCGATGGAATTCTGGAAAGGTCTTTGGGATGTGAGCCCGACGAGTATACCGCCGGAGAGACGTGGTTACTCAACCCAGGCTTTTGCCGTTACGCGCTTGGAGCCGTTGGTGATGTTTTACGCAACCACCGGTGCGGGCAGCTGTCTGGCCCCTGAGAAAGTTACGCCACATGGAGAATGTGCAAGTCTTCAACCTAGTTTGGATGAGAGTGAGAACGAAGTCTTGTGGAGAGCGGCTAGACGCAACAAGCAAGCCAACCGGAAAGCGGATGAGGAGCATAAAGCGAGGGTGGAGAAGGCCTGGGATGACCTGTTATTGCAAGATGATTTTGATGAACTAACGTAGTTTGAATAAGTTAAAACAAATAAATGTGTGGCTTCCAATTGACCTCGACAGGCGCCTAAGCTGCCGTTCATGTGATACCGATAACGACTTCGAGCAATTCGACGTACCCTCCGCCCTTTGTTCGGCGGCATCTTGGAGCCACGGAGAGGGCGTTACGGTGGTTGCCCGCACACCCGCTGGACAGGAATTTACCATGCGCATCGATACGACGCCCAACAATGAATCCCTCGCTGTCCGCAACGATGGAGATGTACAGCTCCCTGACGGCGCCAGATTTCTGCATTATGTCTTGCAAACCATCATAGACTACAACGTCGACCGCACCGGCGCAGCTCAAACAGCAGAGATAGAACGAGTATATGTGCATCGTGCGGACGCATGGGCCGCAGCACGTCAATGTCTCGGCAGGACGCAATTCGTCGAGTACGACTCCCGCGGCGAAGAGGAGTTCCTTGACGAGTGGCCCTTTGATGACGATGTGGCTGTGCATGCGGTTGCTGAGACGGGTCAAAATACTTTCGTCGCCGTGAAAACACCGCCACATGCGGATGGTGGTCGTAAAGTAAAGCTGGCGAAGCTCGTCGAATAGCGCAAGGTTCGCACTGGGAAAGGGGTTTCTCAGCATGTAGTTCGTAGCCCTACTGCTAATTTTCACTTGTCTTCAAATCTACTGATACAGTATATGAGTCTCCTTCGAGTCCTAGCGAATTGATGCCTGCTCTCTACGCATGCCGGCGGGCTCTGGTGCCTACGTCCACATCGGCCCTCCGCTGTTTATGGCTCCGGCACATTAGCTGCAGCTGCTGTTGAGTTCGATTAGAACATTTGTGCCGAACTTAAATCTCCGAATGCACCAGGTGGGGCGTATTATGGCTCACGCGTCACCTGTCCATTCTGTAACATGCGCCGTACCCGGTTCTGTAGACGAGCTAATCAGACGAGGTGAATTATCGGTAGTTAACGTCTGTGCATAGCGAGTGGCCACCCCACGCGAGTGGCCACCCCTCCTCAGGTCTATGGCATCAATTGCTCCTACGCTACACCACAACGCCTCAAATCAATTAAAATCACTCGTCATCGTTTGAAGAGGACGATGGAATAGCTACTTGGCATGTTCTTGCGTTGTGCCCGCTTTGTCCACAGATGCTACAGCAGCGTTTCTTCTGCGCCGACCCACTTACACG
>NW_017264091.1:6932-21006 GCF_001653265.1 Purpureocillium lilacinum
GCTTGACGAAGTTTGAAGCCCATCGTGGTCCCACGCGTGGCGCGCCACGGTCTCGGAGCAGGCGATTCGCCATGTCTCCAACCTCACCCAGCCGGGGAGGGTAAGATCGCGCATCTAGGTCGAGGACATACTCGACAATCGTCTTTTCTTCTAGCTCCGTCAATTTCGCAGAATTGCCGCCCGCTGAAGCTCACAAGCGACGGGCCAAATCAAAGAGGCGGCCAGGACCCACTTCCCAGGCAACGCAACGGTTTCCCTTCCGTGCAACATTTCCCCGTCCACGCAACGCTTTCCCTTCCATGAAACGCTTTCCCTTCCACGCAACGCTTTCCCTTCCACGCAACATTTTCCCTTCCACGCAACGCTTTCCCTTCCACGCAACGCTTTCCCTTCCGCGCAACGCTTTCCCTTCCGCGCAACGCTTTCCCTTCCACGCAACATTTTCCCTTCCACGCAACGCTTTCCCTTCCACGCAACGCTTTCCCTTCCGCGCAACGCTTTCCCTTCCACGCAACGCTCCCCCGTCAAAGCAACGCTTTCGCTTCCGCGCAACGATCGAGCCTCTTCGATGCGACGCTCAATCAACGCGACGGATCCCGTCAACGCGACGCTACGCTCAGTCAATCACACATACTCTCAGCACCCTCGCGCGACTAGCGACCCCGTCCAGCACTTGCGAGTCTCCTCTCGACCACGGATACGAGATCGGAGCTTGCTATCATGGAACCCGTGCTCTGCATTTGTGGGCAATTCTACACAGCAAGTGGCCACAGAAGTCATCGGAAGAAGGCGCACTTTCGTTGCTGCGAAACTATCTTCGTACCACCACAACACAACAGGCCAAAACGGTGAAGAGGTTAGTGTCGAACGATATTCCGTTCCAGGCCGACGGTGTGTCCCGACCCACTTGGGCACCGCTGTCGTGTATATATTACCCGGACCTTCGTCCTCTTAACCTGAGCAGTGATCAAGGCCAATACAACCAGTAAATCTCACATTTTGACAGTTAGCACATGGACAAAGAGACAATCTCGTTATCGCGAGAACGTAGAGTGCGCGCGCGGGTGCGGGTCGACTCTCCAACGTGACAGGATGAAAAGACATCACAAATCAGAACACTATGTGCATCGAGTGCGGTCGAATATTCATCTCCATCGGCAAGAAAGAGCACGAGCACAGCACTAAATACGCCTCTTACATGGTGGTTCCTTTGCTTGACCGGGAGCAGCCAGGTGCTGTTGCGGAGACATCGACACAGAGGACATACGAGCCACAATGCCTCGCGAGAGCATTGAGACTGCCCAAATGCGCAACAAGTATGGTTCCCTGATTCAAGATTTGCTTCGACAATGCCGGAACTCAAAAGGTTCCCAGCCCAGCCACACAAGGTGGGATGATAGCTTGGCACTCCTAAACCGGATCGTCCCTCCTGATCGCGACTTGCCGATCGCACGAATCGGACCCATATCAACGGTGGCCGACGACGCAGGCGTTTGGTATACTAGAGAAGATGACAGAGAACCTCATGGACCAAGGCTTCGATCTTGCAGAGACCCACGGCGGTGAGATCAGGCCAACTAAGACAACGAGGCCAGGGACTGGACCAGTAATTAGAGCAGTGCTCTTAATAGTGCCACCAGTGCGTGTGGACACCTCAAACTGCTCAAATAGTGCGTGTGACTCGGCCGCACTAAACCACCAGTCCGTTTGACTCGGCCACACTAAACTACCAGTGTGAAAGCAATGCCGACACTGCACTATTGGTCCGTGTTGAATTGACACACTGCACAGCACTGGCAACTATGGTGTGCACTATTAGTGCAATCACCTTAGAGGCAGCTACCCTACATATGCTAGATAGTGGGTACCCATCATCCCACCTATGTGTAATGGCATGACTAGTATCTTCTAACATCACAATATCTGCAAACATCACCTCCCAAGTTGTTGCAACTATTCCGGTTGGGAGAGCGGCTACACAGTTGAGATTTAAAGCAACAATACGTAGGGCTGCTCTTGAATATACAGCTGTGCATACCTGAGCTCTGCTCTCGAGGCGTACATGCCGACGAGTGCGATAGTTTCAGTTGGCAAGTACCTGCTGTGCAGACGCCATCTGGTTGCATACGCTGTATCCGCTAACTTTCCTTAACACTTCGCCGAAATTATTCGCGACGCGTGCTGGCGCGTCCCGTCGCGTGCCGTGGCGCCACGCTCTGAGCCGCCACGGGCCATAAATTCGAAACTGGCTGCTCCGCCTGTTGCGGCCTGGGCGCACTAATAGTGCAACTATTAGTGTGAGATCCTCGCACTGAACTACTGGTCCGTGTAGTCGAGCTGCACTGAACCGTCAGTGTAGTGCGAGAGCCTTGCACTGAACCATCAGTGTAGTGCGGAAAGCCTACACTGAACCAATAGTCCACGCACTATTAGTGTGCACTGCAGTGTGCACTAATAGTACAGTTCATGGTCCGCACTATTAAGAGCGCTGAATTAGAGACTCTAGCCGATCATTTTGGAGGAGGCACCGTGGACGTCTAAGACTCTAGTACTACGAACAAAAGCCCCGTCTCCTTGTCTATCTACGAAGTTATCGACCGAATCAGAGAAGGGACGGAGTTTCAGGCAGGACGACTTCCAATAAACCTGCTTGTAACGGGCTAGGCCCCGCTGGACAAGGCAGTGCTTGCCGGCCCAAGCGCTGTTGCCGCGGCGAGGACTTAGTCTATTTGTTGAAAGATTTCTGTCCTTCTCTTTTCTTTTCCTTCTTTCTTTCCTCGGCTCGAATGTAAAACGAATGAGGACGACATAGCTGTAATTTACACTATTAGAACCCTTCACATGTATTGCCAAATTGCCCCTGGATAATGAAAGTTCGCGACGAGCATCGGCGCAACCAACAACAACTTGGCCAACCACTGTTCCAACCTCGCTTTCTTGATGACGTCGCTATAGTGCACGGCGAGGGCCAAAACTCATCATCATCATGCACACACCGCTCCATGGTTCGCCAGCGCACAGCCAGAGTCAGCAGTACGAATATCATGTCATAGAGATACATCCTTCGGACTGTATTACACCCTCCCCACCTCCGGTGAGGGTGTCAGCATATTTTACCAACTTCAAGTAGTGTGAGAAACTTGATCGGACCAGTCGAAGCATGTCCGCCGTTGCTTATTGTCGCCGTTCCGTGATTGCGCCAGCCGCGCCCGCCACCGGTAAGGCCGGCGAAGGCAGAAAACACTCAGCACACAGGCAACACAAGGGAAGCTCAGATCAGGAGCAGGCGACTCAAAAATACCATTACACTGTTGACACTATTTGGGGGGGGGGGGTTGGTTTGTGCAAAGACGCGCGGCCAAATGGGCCAACACTACCCAAGATCGGGAAGACCAGCGCACCCTGTACTACCCTTCTGCCCGGCACGCCATCCATCCGGCAGAAAACGGGTTGAACAAGTCGATGGCTTGCAGTTGCTCAAGTATTGTAACAGGCAAGACAATGATTTGAGAGATGAAGCAAAGGGTAGTTATCCTCGATTATTGCGTATGGCTCACAGCCACCGCAAAATTGTCCGCCTGCAAAATGACAATGTGAGGGCCACGCCGACGGCGGCGAAGAAGAACAGGTTGGAGTGGCGGCCCAGTGTAATCATGAGGCGACCGTCGTACGAATGCCAGGACGAGCTGCCCAGGTGATCAAAGATGGGGGTCGTTACCCGGCCGTTGAGGCTATGCATAGGACCAGGCAAGATCTTGAGAGCGGTACGGTTCGCCTGCCGCGCGTGGATTACGGACGCGAAGTGGCAGCCCGTGCTGAACATGACGGTCGGGTACGGGAGTCCCAGCCAATGGTGGTCATATGCGGTCAGGTTCCGCACGATGTCGCCAACGAAGGCGTTATGCTGGCTGGCCATCATGAATCCGATGCTGAAGCCCGTGGGTTGCGCCTCTGCCGCCACGAATTCGAATCGGCGCAAAGGACCCAGTGTCCGCCTGCATTTGAGGTCCATGTCGAGGATCACACCGCCGTACTCGTATAGCACCATGTACCGCAGAGCGTCGACGCGTTCGACCAGGTACGAATAATTCTCCCACGTCTCAAACACGTCCGGAAACTTCTCAGCAACGAAGTTGGCCGCCGTCTCGTCTGTCCACATGTGCGCCTCCCACCCGTGGTGCATGTCAATGCAGCTCTGCACTGTCGTCTCCCACTGATCCCTCCAGCGGCTGCCACGCTGGCCCAAGGCGATGTGATGCAGCAATGGTGGCACCAAATTTTCGTACGGCGCCGCGGACACCTGGTATTTATCGTAGTCGAGGAAGGTGATGTCAAAGTCGTCGTGCGCCTTGGACAGTATGAAGTCGTCCGCACCGCCATGCCAGGTGACACGCAGTGCGGCAAGTGACCAAGTTGTGTAGAGCAGGTCACGGAAGAAGAAAGCAATGGCGAGAAGGGCGAGGACAGTGAAAGCGACGGTGCGTATCCGCTTGGCAAACATGGCGTGCTGCAGGAAGGGATGCCTGGCCACGGTGCCGTCGAGGTTCGAACGTGTGAGACACCGATGAACGTATCAGGACCTTAGGCAGCCACGTCCATCGCCCCGTGGGTTTGTTTCGAAGCGGACATAGAGATGGGATACTTGGCCTCGCGATGCGGCAGGTCGCGACGCAGCACTTGCACGACGATATGGCGACGAAAAGTGGCGAACAGTAGGTGCGGAACAGTGCTTTCGAAGGATGAGGAGGAGGAAGAGGAGCACCGTGGGCCGCTGGTGTCTGGATGGCGGCGCGCTATTTAGAGCCAAAAGGGTTGTTGCAACCGTCTTTGAGCCCCACACACAATTCTTTCCCGAATTCGGAAGTACATACGGCTACTCAAGCGTGGGCGACTTGATGCTACACTATCGAAAAATTTGCCTCCCGAGCTAGCTCAGCAGTGATGGAGCGTTCGTTCTGGCGTTCGGTCTCGGTCCTTATCGCCGCAGATGGTAGGCATGCCGAGTTTAGGAAGGAAGGTGCGCAATGCTTCCTGGGGTGTTACAGTAAAAAGCGTCAACGGTTTCGCACTGTGATCAGGTACCGATTTTAGTGGGCCTGTCGTTTCTGCCATTTTTGGCTATCTGCTTGGATGGGCTGAAAGCAGCTCCTTGTTAATCCGAATATGCCGGTAACATTCCGGACATCGCTGTCAGAAAGTTTGCACGATCCCCAGGCAGATGACTTGCTCGTTTGTCTCCGTAAAGGAGCCACTACACTTCGGGCGCACTCTGACGTCCTCTCGTTCTGGTCTGGCTACTTTAAGGCCCGTCTATCAGATCGATGGACAAAAGATAATGACGCCACGCCAAACATCAAGCTAATGGACGATTTCTCTGCCGAAGCCGTGAGGAGAGTGTTTGGGGGCTTTTGCTATTCCGGTGTCTATTCCGAAAAGAACGAAGAGGCCACGGCTGAGGACTTCTTACTTGCTGACTATTACATGATCGACATACTCACAGAGCACTTGCAGTCCGTGGAGCAAGCGAGACAAGCCAGCCCCGACCAGCACATACCCGATGGACCGCGTGGTGCGCAGGGCACTCGCACCCCAACGCCGCCCGTTTAAACGCCCGAAAACTGCCATTCACATGTTCGAGGCCTGCCCTGGTCGCTTCGGCGCCTTTCGCATATGTGATTTCTGCTCCGCCCCTGATGTGGGCTTCGAGCACGACGACCAACGAACGCCGACGACGCGGAGAGCTTTCCATCTACGGACCGTGTAGCCCCCGCCTTGCGTGCCGCTGCCCCAATCGTCACCGGATCGCGCGGCCGGGCACCATAACCACCGCACGAGCCGATGCGAAAACCTCACATGCTGGTGAGGTGCACACCGAGCGGACAGGGACAAGCAGGCCCGCGTGAATGAAAGAGCCTGGATATCTAGCAATGGCCTGGTGCAGCGGCACCGTCCCACAGCAAGAGCCGCGTGGTCGTGCCGCAACAGCAGCCCTTCCGCCACTTTGTGCGCGGTATATATCTCCTACAAAGTTGACATGTAGCAGTCAGCAGATCCATCGATTTTCTCTCTATCGCCTCGTAGAACTTGCCAGGAATAATGAATGAAATTGATGCATCATGAACGTAGCTTGCCATGTCCCGGGATGTCCACCCATGCCTCTGTCTCATATGCCTCTGCCAGGCGTCTTTATGCGCTGTAACGGGCTGGGCCCGTGTGAGTCTCGGCTCCGCTCTCGACCGGGATCCACATCGGCTCCGGAACTCCCTTTAAAAGCTCGTGTTCTATTCTCGAACTTTCTTCTTTCTTTTCTTCCTTTCTTTTCTCCTCAGCTTTAGGATACTCGTTGCAGTCGCTCAGCTAGTTGTCAACACACTCAGTGAGACCGTTACAACTATTGGCAGGCTGCGGGAAGGCAACAAGAAGGATGCGTCCGTCATTATGAAATATAGATCCTCTGTCAACTGCTCATCCGCAACTTGAAATATTGCCCATTTCCAACGCAACCACGGAGGTCCGTTCAATATGACTCTTGGACCATGTCCGTCCAGGCTTTCAACTGTCTCAGGATTTCGGAGCCCTCAATGTCCTCAACGGTTACCGCGGTTCCAAGCCACGCCGCTACGCCTTCGTCATCCAAATCCTCTATCCCGTCATCCATCATGGACTCAATGAGCTGATTCCGAAACTTGATGGTTTTCGAGTAGAAGAGACCGATAATGGTGTCGTAGATGAGCCTGCCATACTGGCACTTCGTGCCATGGCAGTTTTCCCATCCGCCGCCAGCCCGCCTCATCCACGCGTTGCAGAAATCCCGGGGCATAGCGTAGTCAGGGCAGCCTCCAAGAGCCCGGAAACCCTCCTGGAAGATGGCCTCGCCGAGCTCTTTTCTCAAATGTTGCTTTCCCCCGCTTTCGCAGCTCCGCAGGCTGTGTGATACCTGCTGACCTTTCCACCCTCGGCCGACGCAATGAGCGCACTTGTCCTTCCACCAGTCGACTGCCTTGGCCCAGTCGGTAGCTTCTTCCTTCGTTCCCCAGCGAGTCGCTGTGTCGTTTATGCTGTCCTTGGAGGCAAGATCGCTGTCCAAGTCACGTTCGCGACTGTCTCTCCGCCGACGGCCCCGCTGGCTTTTCAAGAAGTCGAACGCCGACACAAGCACGCCAAAGACCACCAAAATCTGAGGAATCCACCTTGATCCTAAGCTGTTTTGCCGTTCAAACCATTGGCGTGCCGCGTGTTCGCAGTCAAGGTTAATACCATCCCTATCGGAAGCCACCCTCGCCAGGACTTTACCGAGGATCCGGCCATCCCAAGCGCAGAGAGCCGCGATTGTCATTCGTACACTCTCCTTGTTACCGCAAAGGCCGTCCGGGCCGTTGACAGCATCGCGTATAGCACGCCAGTGGTTCTTCACTTCATCTGTGCTCGCGTCGGAGATCTGTAGATTGATGCGCACTTCTCTACAGATATCATTGGTTGCGTGGCAGAGGCTGCAGAGCCCAACCGCAAAACGGTCGAGTTGCAGGGTATGCAACCACTCTAATAAGTCACGGGCCCTTTCGCTGCCCGGCTTTGTGCAGTCGCTCAGGTCGTGGTCAGGGCGGTCATCGTTGGCAAAGCAAAGTTGACAACCCGCAGTCCGCCACTTTCGTATTTGTTCTCCGAGGCGGCTCACGGTCAATCTGGTTTTCAACGTATCTTTGGTGTTGTCGTTGCAATCATCGAGATGTTCCGGAATCAGACGACGTTCGCGCAGCTCACTTGCTGTCGCAGGGTCGCCGAGTCTGCCAAATGGTGCCTGTGCAGTGGATGCAGTTTCCGGTGACCCCGTCAACCCAGGCCCCGATGCCAGAATCCCATCATGGCGGTGACTCGAATCCTTGCCGGCTCTACCGACTGACCCCGGACAAGATCGCTTTGTCATACCACGTTCGCCCTTTGTTGGTAACGATTCACCACGACGTCTCTTCGCCGTGACCCCTGTGTCCCGAATGCAGATGTCGTGCTCCAAGCTCGCCATTTCGGACCCAACTTCTTTCAGTCGACTCTCCACGGGCTTTTGAGTTAGGTGGCTCGGCAGGTGTAGAAACTCATGCCATTTGGACGAAGCCCACTGATACAGCTCTAGAAGTTGAGGCTGTAACTTGTTAGGAAATGCGCCGTCCAGGCCGTATGTTGTACCTCGTTGAAGGGGACGGTGGCCACTTTGCCATGCAAAAACCACATTTCTGCTCGCTTTTTCGCTCGTGTCATCGAACCGATTAAACGGTTGATATATCTCGCGTACGTGCTTTTCTGTGATGCCGATGCACAGCTGCCGAAACTGCCGCGAGTTGATGGACACCCCGAAGACCTTCGACGTGGCCCTCTTGAGCACAGTAGTAAGCCTTCCCGTGGGCCACGGCTTGCTTCCTAGCGCTGCCTCCAGGCGAAATAGAAGGGGCGAGCCCGTGCCGCCCGTCCAGAGGCCTTCCCTTCCTTCCCGATGTAGCATGTCCACGAATGGCCGGATGTAGACGAGGTACTTGTAGAGAAGATGCCCAACCTGAGCTGGCAGGAAGCGAGCAACGATGAATTCACGGTTCGTGTTCCGCTTCGCTTTATGGTGACGCACCACATACACCATGGCTCGGTTGTACACGTACACACCCCGCGGACCGAATTCTCCGTTCACGCAGTAGAGGCTCAGTAGTTCCGAGCACCGAGGTTTCTGCCCTCCAGTAGCGTCCAGGCAACCCAGCAAGGCCGCTCGAAAGGCGTCCTCTCTGCGGAAGTATCGGAAGATCGCAGGCCAATTCCAGCCCCCTTCGCGATACAGTTTGCTTAGGTGCGAACTGCATGCCCTTTCGCAAAGCTGGAGATATGCTCGTTGGAGGTTATTCCGGGGGTGTGAAACGAATGAGAACCCATTTTCATCATTCGTCATGTCATCTTTGACCAACGATAAATCGACAGGTGGTTCCCACCGAAACATAAGCTCGCTGCACAGCGTCTCGGCTTCCGAAATGAAATGGTCACACAGGCGCCTAAATTTGGCCATGGTAACGTCGACTTCACCATCGAGTGAAACGCTCTGTCCGTCGTCGCTCCATCGTAGTAGGAAGGGAGGCGTGTCCGATCGAGCCATTACGCGGCCAAAGTTGCGGAGACTGACCAGCTCCTCAAATGGCGACTGTGAACCCATGACCATGTATCGCTTCCGTATTGGCTCCAGTCGTTCCAGCTGGTTCGTACGGGGTCTCCGCGAGATACCCAGCAGAGGGTATGAGCGCAGGGGCAGGGCATTCTCGAGGAACAAGAGTCTGAGGTTGTATATCAATACGGAAAGATGAGTTGTATAAGATCGAGCAGGCACGAAAGTTTGCGACTGGGGTTTTAGTCCAAGAATGCCACTGAAGTAAACGAGCACCGTTGAGTTTGGCTTTCCGTCCATGAGGGGTTGGGTTCCCAGCGACAAGCATAAGCCGAGAAGGAGCTCCAGAACCCTGTCAGGGGGCTCTTCGTCAGCGCTTGCCTCATCCTCGGGCGAGCTTTCTTCGTCCGACGAGCTCCAACGCGACGCATCAAAGTGTGTCTTCATACCAACATCGTCTCTGCGGTCAGCGTCTCTGTCGTCATCCTCATCCGACTCATCCGTGTCGCTGGCGCCATCCGTCTCGTCTGTCTCGTCCGCCTCATCTGGTTCGTCGTCCACGTCGCTGTCAGATATTGCAAAATGGCCCTCTTCCGGCTCACCCGCGCCTCGTTGGTCGGAACGCTCTTCTTCCTCGGCATCGCGACAAGGTCCCTTGCGACGCAGAGATTCTTCGCGTTGCACGAGGAGAACGACGGCCGTGTCGCTCCATATGGACTCCGTGTAGCTCATGTGCTTCTTCTTCAACCTGATCCCAGTAGCTCTTTGTCGGACGTCAGGCGCCATGCGGTACGCTCGGAAGGCCATGGCGAGGCACTTCTTCAGCAGGGTTCTGTACTTGATCGTGCTTGCGTGTTGGCGGACGAGTGTGAACGGTTTGGAGTAAGGCGTCAGAGCACGGGTGCTACGGAGCCAACAGAGTATGCTACGGCTCGTTTTACGAGCCGTCTCCTCACATCGGTCCATCAGCACGTCGACAAGACCCAGTATCACGGCAATCTTTTGCTCGTCTTCAAACGGGCTAACCAGATCGTCGCGAAGGCCACATAGTCCCCGTAGCCCTAGAACACGGTCGTCTTTCCTAGAGCAAACGGGCAATGCAATAAGGGAGGGAAGCACGTGCCGATGGCAGCGGTCTCGATATACTTCGTCCCAGCCTGTCCTTTCGATCCAAGGCCGCTGTTCAGCGAAGGTCGGCCGATGGCATCCTGAAGTTTCTGTGTCCTGGTAATCCACCATATCAACGCCGCGTTCCTGTTCCCGCTCGTGGACGGATTGCAGGTGCTCTCGAACACCTTTGCGGTGGACCGATCGGATCAGGTTGCCCTCGCGCTCGATGATCCAGTACTTTCGAGACGGGCCTGTAGTCCAAGTCTGCAGGAACACATACTCGAATAAGGCGTCGGCTGCGCGACGGTTGTGCGCCGTGCCGTAGGCGGGGCAGTGGCTACTCCCAGCATCAGAGAAATGGCGTCTCATGTACTGGAGACTTATCGTTCTGTAGCAGCATTTGCGACAGGCGAAGCCGTCGTAGACGCGTAACAGACCATGTTCTGGCGAGCCGTCCGGAAGGGGCGCTGCCTCGTCCGGCTCGCGGAGTGCCGGCCCGGGCAATGCCTTCAGAAACGACGTTAGACCTTTCCTGGCCCCCTCGGGTATGCCATGTTTGTCCCGTAGGTGTGTCGTCACTCGCGACTCCTTGACAGAAAGTGCGTGCTGGCACTCCGTATGAGTGCAAATGAGAACGTTCGCGGTAGAGTCTTTGCACAAGCCCAAATTGGCTAAAAAGTTAGGATTGGCCATCGCAGCCGGGCCAGACGGCGTGTCAAGTTATCATCAACGGCGCTGCAGACGTGGTTGAGGAAGTGGCGGAAGGGCTCTGGCGCGAGCAGATGTCCAATGCAAGTGGCCGGTGGGCGGGTAGGCGAAAAGTTCAGGCAACTTGTCCGGCGTACGGGGCCAGTCGGCATGATAAGGACGCATCATCTTTCCCAGTTGGTCGTCGAGGCAATCGTGGCTATGGGAAATGGCAACGGCCACCCCCATATGACCGGGGGCCTTGCAACCAGCTGAAGGCAGGTGAGCGCCAGAGGTCAAGAAGACTAGTCGGCTGGCCAGTCGGATGCGGGCCGAGAGTCGGCGAGGACAGGAATGGCAAGGAACGGCGTGGGCAATTTGGTCGGGGAAGGGATGTGCCGCGTGCACGGACGAAAAACCGTGTTGTTGGATGAAGGAACAGAGGGACACGGCGTCGTGCACGGACCAGTTTCTGTGTCATTTACTAAATAACAGACACGACTGGCTACAGTAGTAGTAGTAGTAGTAGTAGTAGTGTTGAGGCCCTATCGGGACTTCCCTCCGGGCGTAATAAATCCATGCCATGCCATGCCATGCCATATCGTACCCCGTAACGCGGGCCCCTAGCAAAATGGTTCGGCCCGTCTAGCAATTGCCTCAAAAAATGAACCAAACAAGGCAAAAACCTACAAAAAAGAAACGGGGACCTCCCTGTCCCCGTTGGCTGTCTATGCGTATCTCATGCTTCGCTGTCGGTTCAACCACCTCTCCCTGTCGATCACGAGGGGAGGCGGGTAGGAGTAAAAGCTTTGAGGAGGGCCCTGGCCGCCTTGAAGGGCGCTAGACGACTGTGTCCATTGCTGGTTCTGGTTCCACTGCTGGGCCCTGCAGTTTGGCCCGCCGGCATTGTACGAGGGCCAGTTGCTCATCTTGGGCGGCTTAGGCTGCTTTCCGTGGTGCGAACATTTCCGGATCGCGCTCACAACGCAGCTGAGGATGGCGATCAGGATGAGGCCACCAACAACAGAGACGACGGAGATGAACATGGCCTTGTGGTTCTGGATCCAGTCGCCAATCTCCTTGGCCGTCGACGCGCCTCTGCACGACCCGTTGGAGCACTTCCCTCCGGCGCCACAGTCCGTCCCGTCAAGGAAATTCCGGTTGTAGGTGACGCACTGGTCAGGCCCCATCTCTGGAGACGTGCAGGCGAGCAGACAGCCACTTTCCGGGCAGGCCGACGTGTTGCTCATGCCTGAGTGGCTGCTGGCCATGTTCTTGCACTGCTGATCACGCGACGTGCACTGCCCAGACGCACACTGGAGGCCGCTCCCACAGGAGTCGCCGTCGCTCTTGTGCTTGTCCTCCGGGCAGCTGGCGTGACTGCCCGGGCAGACTTCCTCGACATCGCAGACGCCGGTGCTGGGGCGGCAAACGGTGCCGTTGGACGCAAACTGGCACTGGTCTGTGCAGCAGTCCTCGTTACTCGCGTCGCAGACGGCGCCGTTGAGGAACTTGCACGTCTGGGGGTTGCAGCATTTGCTGTTCTTGCATCCATCCTCGCCGCCACAATCGCAATCCTCGCCGTTCTCCACGATGCCGTTGCCACACCGGCTGCCCGCGATGATCTTAACGTTCTTGTTGTCCGTAAGGCAGTTGCCCTTGATCATGTTGGACTTGAGCCTGGAGCAGATGTTGCCGATGCTGCACGCTGAGAATTGGGTGATGCCGCTGCCTGTCGACGGATTCATGATGAACTTGCCTCTCGCGTCGCAGCTGGTCCGGCTCAGGGGGCAGCACCGAGGCCTCGACATGTCTGCTGGGCAGGTGGAGCTCGTGCAGTCATGGATTGCTCCAAAGGTGTGACCTGTCTCGTGGGCAAAGATCTGCCACTCGGTATCCGTCCGAACGACCACGTTGGTCGCGGCGACCGTCTCGTTCCCCTTGCCGTTGCTGTTATCGCCAGAACCTGTACGACACAGCTGTCCGCTCCACGCTAGACCGACAGTCGACCCAGTGGCACACTTGGTGAGCAAGGACCAGTAGGCGTTGTCGTCCTTGAACTGGCCGCGCCACCTGGAGAAGGTATTGAGGCGATCGCTGATAGTCGTCTGCGGCGCACATGCGACGTTCCACGGCGTCGCGGGCGCCGCCGTGGCGGGACAATTCTTGCCGAGAATGGTAAGGTTCTGGATGCCCAGTGATATCTTGAAGGTGCTCTCGTACACCTCGGATGCCTTGTTCACCATGCCGATGACGTTCTTGGTGAGGGCCTCTTTGTTGTCGAAGCCATCCCAGTAGTTGCAGTCCGTGGCGATGCCGACGAGAGCGACCTTTCTCGTGGTTGGACATCCATCGACGGAGCCAATCGACTTCAAGAGATTCAAGCCGGAGCCGCTGTCGCCACCGCCATCAATGGATTGACGACCGAACAAGGACCGGAAATCGACGCCGGGTAGTGTGTTGTGGCTCAGTGACTCGGTTTGGAACTTGCTGTTGAACTTGAGTGTGTCGGCGTTGCAGAGAGGTTCGTCGCCATCACTCCGCTTCAGCTCGTTGTGCTCGTCGGAAAAGTTCACAACGTCCGAGTCACGCCAGACTACCATACGTTCCTCAGAGTCAGCCTGGTGTTGGACAACAGGGTCATCGTCGCCCCGGAGCTTCTGATACTGGTCAGCGGTCTGGATGTGGTGATTGTCGCCGTCGATGCGGAATGCACCGTCAAAGACGGGGTGCTCTCCGTCGCGATGAATCGTCACTCGCGCCCACCCGGCTTTGGACCAGCCGCCGTGGCTGGGCCGCTCGATAAAGGCATCGCCGCGGTAAACACGGTGCTCTGTCCGCGGCACCTTTTGCACGTCACGCACGGTGCCGTCCTCGCCCATGAGGGTGATGGCAAAGTCATCGTGCAAGATGTCGTCGTTGGGGTCGAGGGCCAGCCGTATACTTTGCCGTCCATCATGAAGAGTGAATGTGAGGTCGAATTTGGAAAGGTAGTGAGCGCGGTGAGAAGGGGTCTTGATGACCGGGTCATCGACGAGGGAGAGGTAGCCGATGGGATTTCGCTTGACGGAGAATGCTGAGCACGGGGGCGGTCAGTTGTGATGCTGCGCCGAGACGAAGCCGCAGCCACATGCGGGAGGCACG
>NW_017264092.1:0-27768 GCF_001653265.1 Purpureocillium lilacinum
ACCATCAGAACTTCGCTCTCACGAACTGTTTGCGCTCGAGCTGCTAGCGCAGACGCGGTTTGTCGACGGATTTTCGGATAAGTATTGTGCTCCTAGTTTTTGTTGCGGTAAGCCCGAGGCTGGAATGATCATGCGAGGCGATGAACACATTACTGCCTCGTACTGCGTGATTTCCGTTTGTTCGACTGTTGGGCAACACGTCAGGCATAGATGGGCTCATGTGCTGCCCCGCACGAAGCCCTTGGGATGGGTCCCGGTTAAAGTTCGGGCCGCTGACAACACTGTGCCGGAGGTCCGCTGCCTGGCATTCCGGTGGAGACTAAAGCAAGACCAACGAACGCGACCATAGGTAAAGAGAAGGGTTGAAGCTGACAGTAGTACTAACCTGTCCTACTAACCTGTCCTCTTTCACCTTGGTCTGTCGTGCGCTAGCCAGCGCTTGAGGTGTTGTCCGCAGCTCGCTTGCATAGTCAGGCGTGAGTCTAATACTCATTTAACCCGCAGTCACACCAGTCAGCATTTCGAAGGAAGCTGTGAATGACTGCTTGTCTTTTGACGGTCACGAGCAAAGGAGACGAGATATGCACGGTGGCTAACAGTGCCAATGGAACAGGCTCTCGCCTCTTCCCTCCTACTGTGCCGTTGACTGCGCGCCTCAAGCAGCTGCAGCAATATTGACGTCGAAGAGTTCAAGGCTCCGGAGAAGGCATGCTTGACAGTTCGCGGCTCGATGGGCGGTACTCCGGTCGCGTTCTCGATCGACGACAGTGCTTTCTGCAGGTAGGTGCTCAATTTCGCGGCGTGCTCTCAGTAGTTGGTGGGCCAGGCTTGGTCCCAGGCCACGGATGGCCATGGTGCGTGCGTCGCACTTGGGCTATGCGACGGGCACTTGGCTATCCAATTGACCTTTCGCAGCGTGTTGTGGCGCGGTGAATGGCTGTTACTTCAAAAGGAAAAAAACAGGCGTAGAGCACAACGGGGTGATCCACGTTCTTTTGTTTTTCGGGCATGCACCCAGAACCAAAAGCTGACACAGTATTGGCGGCTGTGTCACGTGACAATAGCAACCCCCTCAGCCATGTCATCCACGTCGCGAGCGTTGGCATGATTAGGTGTCCTACACCACGCCATTCGCCATGGCAGACCATGAAATTGCAAGATTACGGCGACTGCTCGAAGAATCCGAGCGTCGACGCGAAGAAGAGCAGCGCCGACGCGAAGAAGAGCAGCGCCGACGCGAAGAGGCAGAAATTCTGGCGAGCGCCGCGCGACCACAAACAGTCCCCGACTACCTTGAGAGCTGTCACCGACTCAGTCTGGCAATTGAGATAATTACCGACAAAACCCTAACCACGCAGGGAGAGCCCACCAAACCAATAGGCCGCAAGTTCCCACGACGAATTATCCCTTGGGAAAACTTCGCCGCAAGTCAAGAGAAAACATGGAATCTGCTGGCAGCCGACGACGCGTTCTTTTCCGACCGTGTCTGCCCGTCTCTTAATCAATTAGACTACGTTGCGTCACTTAATACCCCCATCAGCAGCGAGATTGGACTTCGAAATTTCGAGCGTGATACTGTCGAAAATGCCGTCGAGAGACTTCTCACTGAAGCCTACAACAACCCTCATCTGCGAGCCAGACTCGACATGCAAGGCACTGTGAAATTCGAAAGCCATACAAATCTCGGGCCAGATAACAGGTCTATTCCTGAACATCTGGAGAGTTTGACAATCGACGGGACTACGACTGGAGCGACCGTCTCGAGGGGCCGAGCCACGGGAAAAGGAAACCGACGAGCGGACCAGTTCTGTATCTACCGGACGGAAAGCGGACAGAGTTATCCGTCTCTCGCGATCGAATACAAAGCACCGCACAAATTGAGTCGGGACCAGATTGTGGCTGGCTTGGCCGCTGAGATCCAGCCGGACCGCGATGTGATCAACAAGGATGGCGAGGGTTTCGACTTTGAGTCGAGGCGTCTCTGTGCCGCCGTGGTTACTCAGCTCTTCTCCTACATGGTAGGACTAGGCACTCCGTACGGCTATATTTGTACGGGAGAGGTTTTCATCTTTTTGCATATCCACCCGTCGGACCCCTCCATGGTGTACTACTCAGTGCAGGTACCGAACCACGATGTGATGGACGATGACGAAACAAGGTTGCACCGCACTGCTGTTTCGCAAGTCTTCGCCTTCGTGCTTCGAGCTATCCGCGAGGAGCCGCCACCACAAGTGTGGTTTGATGCTACAGAAGATCTTGCGACTTGGGCTGTGGAATATGAGAAGGTGTTGAGCGACATCCCTGCAACTGCGCGCAAGCCACCGCGTGATCTGTCTTACAAGCCGCAGCGCTGGAAAGGTTTCACACGATCACCTATCAACACGCGCTACCGAACTTATTGCATAGCAATGGGTGACGGCGTTTCACAGCAAGACGAAGACGATGATTCGGACAGCCCGTCGCCGACGCCCCATCCGCCAGCCTCGAGCACGAGAGTCACAAGATCGTCTGAAAAAGCCCGGAGGGGTAGCGAGCAAGTTCAGCGACGGGGTACTCACGGACAGAACATAAGGCAACGGCAGTACTGCAGTCACCAATGCCTTCGCAAATTGGTCTTCGGCGGCGCCATTGACAAAGACTGCCCCAATGCCAAAGACCATGGACATGCGCAGCTTGGTCTGGAAGAGTTTCTTTGTCGCATCCACAAGCAACTTGCTACAGACCGGGGTCGCGACTCGAATTGCATCCCGCTCGGGCTCTCCGGTTTGCACGGATCGCTTTTCAAAGTGCACCTTTCAGACAGTGGCCATACCCTTGTCGCCAAAGGTGCGGAAGCAGCCGAGGCGAATCTTTTGCGTCATGAGAGGCGCATTTACGATAGACTACTTGGCATGCAAGGAACACAGATCCCCGTGTGTGTGGGGTTCCTCGACCTGGCCCTCCCATTTTACTTCGACGGCAGGGTTTGCACAAGCTTCCTGTTTCTAAGTTATGCTGGGCGACCTCTCAACCACATTACCGCGCCGGTAGGACCCGGAATCGTCGCAAAGGTCACCAAGGCACTCGCGGAAATGCACAATCGCGGTGTGCTCCATCGGGACGCAGAGCCAAGAAATGTACTGTGTGACGGCAAGAGAGTTATGATTGTCGATTTCGAGAGGGCAGCTATTTGCGAACGTCCAACTCTTGGACCCATCCATCCGAACGGGACTCGGAAGAGGAAGCGAACAAGTGCGAAGCATGCACTTGATCCATTTGAACAAGAGATAGAGTCCAGCAGGGCCAGTGTTGGTAGAACTGTCGAAGAATTAGCAACGAGGTGCATGTAATCTAGCCAATTGGATGTTATGCCAACATCGTCGGGTGGCCGGTTGGCGACGATGTGCACCAAGAGGCTTGAAGCGCTTCGCTTTGTTGCTGGCAGGGACATTTACGAAGGGTTGAACAACAGGAGAATGGTTCTCCTTTGACTTCAATCTAACAGCAATGGCCGCCTTTCGATTCGGACTCTATAGCATACCGGACGCACTAATAGGGCATCAGGGCATGCCTTTTGCGGAGTGTCGTCGCAGTAGTATTTCAGACTTTCGCTCAGCTCTACTCTGTGCCACATCCGCTGCCAACGAGGTTCGTGGCGTCAGCCAGGAATACGGGGGGGCACGTCCGCCAGCACGTATGACAAGGAGACATAAGAGACCGAGTTTGCTCTATAGGCGACCGTGCCGACAGTCTGCTTCTTTCCGCCGCACCCCCGCGGCTGCACGCCGCCATGATAGATCCGCGGCGGCATATCAGTGCTGCTCGTGCGATAGTACGCTTGCTAAGATTCTGTTGACAGGATTGTGTTGAAGTTGTGTGTAACAGGCCCGCATGGTCCTGTCGTGCTTTGGGTTTGTGTTCAGACTGGCGCTGCTGCATGTGGTCCAGGCTCTCCCGGGACTGGATGCTCCCACTCCGCAACATGCGCCAATGACGGAGCTGACCTCACATGTACCGAGTTCGACCAGGACATGCCTGCACGCGAAGCACCGGCCATGTCAGGCAGATAATGTGCTGCCTCTGATGGGTCCTCGACACGCGTGCTGGCGGGGTGGTGGCATACGGCGCACTAAACAGGCGCTTATCCTTATCACACCTGAAGCTCACGGGCCATACATAGCCCAAGGCGCGCGAAGTGGCTTGTACCCGCCTCTCCCAGGCAACGCAACGTTTTCCCTTCCACGCAACGCTTTCCCTTCCACGCAACGCTTTCCCTTCCACGCAACGTTTTCCCTTCCACGCGTCTTACCTTCCACGCGTCTTACCTTCCACACAACACTCGAGGTCCCATCGACGTGCTCGATCAACGCGACGCTCACGCGACGCTCTGCCAATCACACACTCTCAGAACCCTCGCGCGACCAGCTACCTCCTCCAACACGTCCGAGTCTCTTCTCGACACGGATACAAGGTCGTAGTTCGCTATCATGGCATCCTACTCTGCATTTGTGGGAAATCCTACACAGAAAGTAGCCACAGAAGTCATCGGAACAAGGCGCACTTTGATTGCTGCGAAACTATTTTCTTTGGCGAGGAGTGGCTTAAGCACCGCAACACTACAGGCCACACCGGTGAAGAGGTTCATGCATGGACCAAGAGAAGTATCGCCGTGCTCCATCCTCAGCACTGGCGGTGGCAATGCCCCCCGGGGGAACAAGAACAGGCTGCGCAACAGAGCCGATGAAGTACCCATTGCACTTACCTGCTTGCCGGCCGCAGTCGCATACTGCAAGTTTGGAGGCGTCATCTGCATCGTTGTCAGTAGACGTCGATGCCGGCGGAGAGGGTAGGCCGTTCCACTCTGTTGCGCCTGCGGGACCGCCTGCATGAGATCCGTGTGCTCCTCGGGCATGTGGTCAAGATGCGGTATTTGACCAACAAACACTAGATGATGCCTTGTCACTGCGTATCGTACTTTCGTGCTGATGGTCAGAGGCCACGAGGTACGGAAGCCCATTGCTAGACTATTATCTCCAGGCAAAGTTGCCCGCTTGCGTCCATGGCATTTGGCATGGCAGGCGAATGTTTGGGCGCCGAATGCGCTGCACAAAAGTTATCTATTTCGTCCAACTGCGAAGGATTGCGCTGACCATCGGAATAATGGCTTCAGGTCGCCAGTTAGAACAGATGCTCGACAAGTTGAATCGACATTTCGGAGCCCAAGCGGGAGCGCTGCACGCCTCTCACGCTGGATCGGCATCATCATCGTCGCGCCCTGCACCACCAGCGAGGCTAATCAAGACGCCTATTCCTGTACCGAACGGCCTTCATCCAGTTACAAACAAAAATGCAGCAGAAAGCTATAACGATAAGCGAGACGGCAATGAGGGGCCCCAGAATAGAAAACACCGTGAAGCCGTACGATGCAGCCTGAAAGGCATCATTGCGGGCAAGAGACTCCGTTGCGAGCCCGACCTGCATTGCGGTCAAGACAATAACGATGTAAAGCGATGCACTAGCCAGCCAGGCAAAGTTGTCATGAAAGAAAGTGCCATACTGATTCCAGCGGCGCACGTAGCCACGCAGCGGGGTCTGCGTGAAGGCGTATATCTTGTTCAGACGGCTCAGACGAAGCTCGCCGTACTGGAAGCGGGGGTCAACATGTGTAGAGATGTGCTCCGTATCCAGCTGCTCGACGAATATCCTCCATGCGGGCCATGAGACCTCCGGCGGAAGCAGGTGCTTGTCCTGGGCAATGCGAAAGTCGCTCTCGTGGGATATGAGCGCTGCGTACGAGAAGAGGAAGCCAAGCGCGCGCCGTCGGATGCCTTGGCGCTCGCATTTGTTTGTGTCGCCACAGACGGCAGCAGCTCCGTCACGGAATCCGCAGCCACCTCTGCAGCACATATATTCGGCCCAGAAGCTAGGCTCTAGAAGGAAGCGCGGGATCGGCGTGAGGAACATCTGACCCGCCGTCCAGACGAGATGCATGTCCATCCGCTCTGTGACAAAGATTCCCCGGCCTAGCCGCCACACAACTCTCAAAGGACTTGTGCAACAGCAAAACGCTGTCACAGAAAAGACACCACCCTACTTCGAGTGGGTATATCCTATTTGGGACTTCGCTGTATTCGGACGAGAGTTGTGCTGCATACGCGACGATCCATCGCAAAGCCCCCTCGCAAGATTTGATCTTGAATTTCTCGGCATCGCGTACGCCCCAGAACGTCTGGTAAGAACACTGAATCTGCAGGAGACCAAGGCACTGATAGCAGCAATTTTCTCTAGAGGCATGTATTGCTCCCATTCGTATCCAAGGCAACATTGAAGGTGCTGCATATCCGCCAGTCGTCTCCGGATCTTGCGCGTTACCCGTCATGGGCTTTAATTCCCTCGTTGGCGGCGTCCAGAGCCAAGGGCTGCGTTCTATCCGAAAGTGGTCGCGCCATGCGAGACAAATTCCGCCATTTTGCTGAGTGGGTATTTGGGCCTCAAGGAATAAAATCATTACGAGTTGTGGCCTTTGGAGATTTCGCCCATGGCGGTCGGAGACCCCAGGACAATATTATCCTTTGCAGAAGCACTGGAGGAAATGAGAGCTTTCGGTTCCTTGGCAAACATGAAGCGCAATGGCTAGATGTGCTAGAGGAGTATCGCAACGCGTTGGAGGCTTGCCCTGCCGAAGGGATTTTGGACCATCGATAATTCACCGACCCTGATAGTTAACAAAGAGATACAGTCCCGACCGTTTTTACTTTCACCCCCTTAGACCCAGAAAAACTTTCCAATCAAGCCAGTTATGGGATGCTACCCCTTGGTGTGTGGCTGCACATGTCAGGGATGGACATCTTACGAACGGGAATCGAATCGATAGATTCGTTCGATGCCAAGTCTTACGAATATCGAATCGAATTTCTTGGCGTTCGATTCGATGTCGAATCGGCCAAGACCCCGTTCGATTCGCATCGAATCGAACGCGCAGTGCCTTGTTCGACGTTCGACAGCATCGAATCGAACGTGGCGTTTTTCATTCGGCAAACGAATCGAACAGGGCAGACTCTATTCGCCATCGAATCGAACGGGCCCAGGCGTTCGACCGAGATTCGATCGATTCGATCGAATGAGTGACTC
Organism: Purpureocillium lilacinum; assembly: GCF_001653265.1. NCBI lineage: Eukaryota > Fungi > Ascomycota > Sordariomycetes > Hypocreales > Ophiocordycipitaceae > Purpureocillium > Purpureocillium lilacinum. The sequence goes on from NW_017264092.1 coordinate 7,111, forward strand.
GGTTCGCGGAAATTACCGCGGAGTACCTGTGGGCGCGTCCACGTAGACGCGGCAGTCGGCCTCTGTTGCTCTCTGACGCGAACCAACGTGATTTCGCGTTTACCGGCCCCACACAGCTCAACGTGTTAAAACCTGTTTCATTGTACACATACCACCGCAACATATACGTAACAAAATTAGTATCTCATAACTGCTGCAAACAAGTCCAGTGTAAACCCGTACATGACTGTTCTATGAAGTCGCTACCAATCTACAGTATGTTGCACATCATAAGTTCCGTAGTGACCTTGCAAACGAGCGAAAAGTTGAATGAAATCTGGCGTCATTATATAGGATTAATGTCAAGGGCTGCTAGGGAATAAAAATTCCGACACCTACAATAGTATAGGGTAGGTACTGTCGACCAGCGGGATCCAAACTTGAGCTCGCCGTCGCCATCTGTCTTTCGATGTCTGCAAACAGAAACGGCTCATTTGCAGTAGTTATATATCTATCAGGCAAACATTTAAGTATCACACAGTATTCCCGCAGTCAGAATGAAATCTTGACGTTAGAGCCCTCATTTTGCGTTGTAATCGTACCCGTTACCCACATAACCCTCCGCCTCTATACCCGAGTCCAAATATTCATGGGCAGGTTGTAACAAGAACTTCCGCCCAAACCTACCCACCAACTAAATTGATGTACAAGCGACTCCATAACACTTCCCCTGCTACACGAGGCCCTGATGGGCTCACTGGAACAAGACGAGCCGATTCAAGCGGGCGGCGAGGATGACTTTGAGGATGGACCAGAGCGAACGAACAGACTCGTCACACGCCACCGAAACCACACAAGCCAATGGAGACACCGGAAACGCTGCCAGACAGGGAATATACCAAGCCAGGGTCCCATGGTGCCTTGAATTTAACTGGCTGCAAGCACGTGCGTCAATGCCGTGCCTGACACCTCCGAACCAATGGCTGGTGGTCTATGACCATCGTCGTGGCAGCCATCGGCCACAATTCATCGTCGCCTACATTGTTGACGGATGGACTTTTCCGGTCGTCCAGAGCACTTGGCCAATGCAACGGAGATTGCGATTCGACCCTTTCTTTTCTCGTCGTTTTCTCTGCTTCCTTTTTCCTCTTCCCGCGTCGACACGCGCGTGTGACGCGTTGCTGCGACGATGGAGTACGACTCGAGCCCCGATGAGGCCTCGCTGGCTTCTACCAACATCAACCAACTCGCTCGCTCGATTCGCACCATCGAACCAAAGCCACGATGTCCTCCGAGCCACTGTCAAGTCCGTCCCCGTCGAATCAGACAGGCCTGATTGATCGTACGGAGTATTCGTCTTTGCCGCCCGCATCATCTCCGGGATCGTCGCTGCCGACGACTCCATCACCCCGTCCTCGCGGAACTGCGGTCGATTTTATTGGCGTCGATTGGACGCTCTGGGGCCGTCAAGAGTGGTCGAAATGGCCTGGATTCGAGCGCTATACCGGCGGCCAGGATACACGGGCGTGGTGGCAGCAATACGGCTATCGCGTTGAAGACCGATCCACGTCGCGGCAGGGCAACAGGCTCAAGTGGATATGCGCAGATTGCTTCGCCCGAGGTTTCAAGAAGAAGTCGGACTTCTGCTTCGTCTGCTCGACAGGAGCCGCTATCAAAAAGCACCTTCGTAACGCCCACGGGATTCTAGTAAGTCTGTGCCCTTCAGCGATATGCAGCCACATTTTAACATTAGTGTTCACCTTGCAGGCTCCCGCTGACGTTGACGGAGGCGCGCGAGCCTCATCTCTGGGCGGCCGACCCATCACCCATTTCATTGGTGCCGACCTCAATAATCCGCACGACCAGTTCCTCATCAGCAAACTGCGTGGAAGATTCAACAGCAAAGGGCTCCGGGTGCTCCTACTCGACTGGATTACATACCATAATCTGCCATTTGACATTGTCAACACCGAGAGGTTCCAACGGCTCCTTCTATACGGCAACCCTCTCCTAGATGCGACCCACATACCCTCTGGGAAGACGCTACTTCGCATGCTCGAATCCGAATACAGGGGTGCTGTCGGGCCGGTAACGGAAGTCCTTCGCAGCGCTCGATCTCAGGTACACTTCTCCTTTGATGGTTGGACATCCAAGACGTACACTTCATTTCTGGGCATCAACGCTCAATTCATCGATCGCACCTTCGTACAACACCGCATCCTCCTTGGGTTACGGCCTCTCTCGGGCAAGCACAACGGTGCCTCGCTTGCCGATGAGGTTGCTGATACACTGGCATTCTGGCAAGTCAACAACCCGGACACGGTCGGCTACTTCACGCTGGACAATGCTGCCAACAATGACACCTGCATGGAAGACCTTGCCTTTGAGCACGGCTTCTCATCCGAAGAGCGACGAATCCGCTGTGCTGCACATATCCTCAACCTCTGTGTGCGGGCAATGCTGTACGGTTCGAAGCGAGAGAATTTTGCTGCAATTGTTGCTGCCGATGGGGACGATCTAGATGACGACGAGGAGCAAGTTGATCAGGCTATCGACGAGGCCCTAAATTGAGAGATGGAGGACGGCACGGACGAAGACCCAGGAGCAAACACCGCCGTTGACTTCTCAGAAGAAGACCTCATATCGTCCCACCCGGCTCCGGAGGAGATCAATGCTGCCAGCTTCAGGGAGTACAGTCAGAACGGCGCCCCCGGAATGCTTCATAACATCGGTCTTCAGCTGCGAAACACGCAGCTGTACGAACAGTTTCTTCAGTCTCAACGTAAGGAATCCGGCCACGGAACAACACTTCACTGGGCCTTCAACAATGGCACCCGGTGGAATTCGGACATGCGTATGATGGAAAGGGCTCTTCGGCTCCGCCCGGGGCTCAATACCTTCTTCAATGACGTTCAAAACCGGTGGGAAACCGACGGCCTCTGTGACAGAACGAAGCCGGCAGTTCTGCAGTACCGCCTAAGTGCGTACGACTGGAAAGTTATCGAGGTACTGGTTAAGCTTCTGAAACCGTTCGAGATTGCCACCAAGCAACTTCAGGGCAACGGTGTTCCCGCCGGCAGGTCCACATGTGGCAGTTTCGATGAATACTTCCCCGTCTTTGAGGTCTTACTTGACCACCTCGAAAGTGCCATCGAAGGCACTATCTTCGAAGAGGTTGAGGATCCAGTGACTAGGGAGAAGAAGGATGTCGAAGTAGCCATTTATGACGGACTCGATAGCAGAACCCGCAGGTTGCTCAAGGTCTATATCAAGCTTGGATGGAAGAAGCTGCATAAATATTACAGCCGTCTGACTAGCGCTGCATATGTTGGGGCTGTTGTCTTCAATCCTGCGAAAAAGTGGCGCCTTCTCGATCAACTGTGGTCTCGAGTACCCTCGCGGAAGACGAAGAGTTGGCGATTGGAATACGAAGCAAAGCTCTTGGAGATCTGGGAGACGTATAGGGAGCGCGACGTGGACAATGAGGTCCTCGTTACGTCTGATGAGGCCTCTATGGACTACATTGAGCGGAGACTGGCTAGGACTGTAGCTGGGTCGCCATTCAACCAGGGCTCGCTCGGAGCGTCAGGTGCCCGCAAGAGTAGCCGAAAGACGAAATCGTCCACTGCGGGAGGGACTGGTGATGACGAATATGCTCGATACTGTGCCGAGGACGTTGTCAACAGCCACCACTACAGAAGCAGACCGATTGACTGGTGGAAGATCAACCGGAACCGATATCCGCGACTGTCTCTGATGGCAGTGGACATGCTTACGATTCCATCGACGTCGGCGGAAAGCGAGAGGACGTTTAGTAGTGCAGGACGTATGACAGCACCATTGAGAAGCCGGCTGCGGAGGGAGATCGTGGCGATGGCTCAATGCATTCGATCATGGAGTAAAGCTGGGATCTACACGCCGTCACTGCCGCTGGTTAGCCTTAGTGATGAGCAATGGGTTGACGCTCTTGCATCGCTGAAAGGAACCGAGTGATAATTGATCGGATTAGAAGCGCCGGAATTGACCAGTTAGCGTCGTGTAATGACAATCTGTAACTATGATGTCTCTACCACTCTTGGCGCCGTAGTGACGGGCACAACAGTGTATTGGTGCAATACCCCCTGCGTGCTCCCATCTCCGCTGGCGTTCTACGTTCGATCGAACACAATTCGAATTCGATCGAACGATGGCATTCGATAGACATCGAATCTACAGGAGATTCGCGCGATTCGAGTCGAATGAAACAGGCAGGAAATTTTACGCGTTCGATTCGATGCGAATATACTGGACACACGTTCGATCCGAGTCGAATCGAAGGGCCAACAATTTTGCCACGTTCGATTCGATGCGAATCTGCAGGAGCTACGTTCGATTCGATTCGAATCTACAGAGGCCCTATTCGACTCGAACGCCAGGTCTTGGCGTTCGATTCGATAGATTCGTAAGATGTCCATCCCTGGCACATGTGGCTGTAGAGGCCCGGAGATCATCGTCGGCTTGGGCTGGTCGTTTCTGTCGGACATTTGTAGCATGGGTTGCATTTTTATCGAGTTCTTCACCGGCGATGCCCTCTTCCAGGCGCACGTTAATCTCGAGCATCTGGCTACGACGGAAGAAGCCATCGGCTGCCCGGCTGGCCCATTGATACGCATCTTGTCCAGCAGGTTAACGAGTTGTCTACTAGGAGTCGTGGAAATGTAGCGAAGTACGGTCTGAACGAATCGTTACGCAAGGCTTACGTGCGAACCAAGGGTAGATATTTCAAGCGTCTCAAGCTTGACTATCCTGCAGCGAATGCGACTGAGGAATCTCGTGCTATTAGAGACACTAAGCGGCTCGAGGTAAGTCGCTAATCACCGTACACCGCAGCTCACGACTGACAGATTGGGCAGCATATTCTGCCCTCTAATACCGGCTTCTACAGAAACTTCACGGATCTTCTTCGAAAGGTATTCGTCTGTGATGCATCTCGTCGTATCACTGCCAAGCAGGCCCTAAACCACCCATGGTTCCAAACGATAGCCGCACCAGATGATGGGACTGAGGCGGCCCAGTTCCAGCTAGACCAACATCGAGAGGGGACAATGAACGCCTAGCATAGTACACCGGGACCAGATGGCTGTGTCCGAAACACATGAAAGATAGCATCCTTGCCTAGCTGGCCTGCTGTGACAATCATACGAATTTGGCTTAGGAGAAATGGTACTAGCACGGGTTTATGACCATAGAATTTAACGGTATTTGACGAATGCATTAGGTGTTTTCTATCTTCTGCCATCTGCAGTGAATACAGCCTTCGATGGATCGGCCTGTCAATGTATGTCTCCACAACGACAGATCCGCATCATTTCCCGGTTCTTCGCAGCTTCCTCAGTCGCTCACGACATAGGCGCGTTCCTCTCCACGACGCTAGCCCGCAGGCTCATCCCGGTGCCGCCCACTCGACCCTTCGACAGCAGTACCCTCGCTAACTGCCGTGGTACTGGACGCGAAACTCATGGAGCTCTTGTCACGGTCTGGAGATTGGTGTCGTTCATCGTAGGCACACGTCATGCCCAACCGCTGACAGAAGCGGAGTAGAGAACCTCGAGGCATGTAAACGCCATATGTCAGCTCCCAGCTGGCAGCAAAAGTACCTACCTATTGTTAGCGTTCTACTACGCATTTGCAGTGTTCCACCGACCTTGTACGGATCCAAAGGGACCAAAGCCGAGCAATTTTACCACCCCTGGCATCAATTTCACGAGCATACCGAGCGCAATGACTGTATCCATTACAGCGGCCGGTTCTCCCCAGGGATAGTCCTGGGCAAGCTCACACAAGAGACAGAACTCGTTCTTTGCTGCGGCTACTGCATCATCGAAGGAGCGGACCATGGCGGGGCCCATAGTTTCGCGACCTTCACACAGTGTCATTTCCAATGACCGCAAAATGCTGTACGCAAGGTACCCCGACCACCCTGTTGAGCTGATGGCGTCATCGAGGTCTCTCGTGAGCTTCCCGCCCGGTTCCCTGGCTCGACGTAGGATAGCCACGACATCTGCGGCGACTTGTTCAATGTCGATAGGTTTCACTGGGAAATCGCCTGGCAACAGTCGCTTTCGCAGGCAACAGAATATTTGGTGAATGAACTTCATCGTGAAAAGGTGTGGTTAAAGGTAAAGAGATTGGTACTGTACTATCGCTGATTGCAACCAAAGAGCAGCTTTGGGCAGCAGCAAAAGAAATATGTTCCAGGGCAGACTCAGAGAGGTATGCTGGAATGGTCCCAGACGCGCTTGCTAATAGAAGCGAGTAACGCTGAAGGACGAACGTAGCCAGAGGACACCGAGATAAGCTCCTGCATTCCAGAAGTCAAAGCGCAATCTGGAGCTGCATAGGATGAGATGCACAATATCGTGGAATGTACGGCTGCGACAGGTGGCGGCAAGACAGCTCCTATAGTGATCAAGCAAACGGAGGCAGCGGGATTGGGTATGTGAGAAGAATTCAGGCTGGCGATCCATTCAATTCCATCCACCTGAAGCGTGCGTTGAGCTGAATTGAACCTTACTCATCATTCTGCTCGTTGAATTGAACCACGCCGACCGCAGATTGAATGGATTGACGGGGAATTGGAAAGGTTGAAACCCGAACCCACTCCCCATGATTTACTATAATTCGTCGCCCGGCCCCTGTATGATGCTATGCGCCGCATCAGCAGATACATCGATTAACGGATCTATGGTGTTGATCAGGTCATTTCGCACCCACGATCTCAAAATGCTGCGTAACTCCGATGGTAATCGCCTCCAATCTGCTACGTTGTGGCGAGACCATCTATCCCGCAACACCAGACGTTCGCACGCTGCGGACATGCGCGAAAATCGACGGCGAATTGAGAGCCTTCTTTAGAGGCATGTAGGACACGATCTTCCCGTAAGTGGCAATTGCGACATGAGACCGCGATGCAGCACCGTAAACACACCGAGCGCGTCGCGACAGGCATAAGTATCCAGTACTTCTGGCTAAGCGCTGTAACTGTAGTGCCAGCGATACAGTACAAGCAACATTACGAGACAGGTAGTTATAGGATCACTGCCAAGAATACAGGGAAAGTTGCGAAGAGGGCTAGGAAAGGGGCCCCCATGGACGTGGATCCAGTGAAAGGCGTGCTTAACAGCCCCTACCATGGTGGCCATAGGGGGAGATGTCCTAGCACCTATAGGCAACAGCACTAGGCCAGGGATAGGCCCTGCGGACTTGGAGCCAGTGGGAGGAGTACGTAACTGGCCTCACCACCTGGCGGCCGCAGGGGAGGCGTCCTGGCCGGGTCTGCGGACCAAGGCAAAGAGCTTGGGATAGGCCCTGCAGATTAAGTGGGAGGAGTACGTGTGAGGGTATCACCAGACGACATATATGCTTTTTATACAATGTCTCACTTTATGAATATTGTACATAGTTTGAGTGAGAGCTTTCCTTACGAATCTCTCACTCTCTCCTTTTCTCTCTTTGTAAACAATCGTTTTACCCAAGTCGCACTCGACCTCGTTCGTGCCCTTGTCCCGTCACATATTGTTTACCAGCACCTCACTACGGCATGACATTGTCCTCGACGTGAACACTGCCAACTTCCCAACATCGTCCCAAGACGGACCCTCATCCCTGCAAACAGAGTTTTTCGCCTCCTTTCCTATCAATCAACCCAACAAGACGAAGCCATCCAAACGAACACAACCAAACGAACCAAACAAACGGAACCAACCAAACGCAACGACCCAAACGAAATCATCCAAACGAACCCAACCAAACGTAACGATCAAACGAGACCAACCAAACGAAGCGAAACCAAACGGAGCGACCCAAACGGAGCCAACCCAACGAAGCGCAACCGAACAAAGACAGCCAAACGAAGCGACCCAAGCCGAGACCCCCACCCCCAACAGCATGGCAGCCGCGATCGTCCACACGGGCATGGCCAACGCCAGTCCCTCTCCCATCGACCGAGTACCCCCATGCCCCCTCCTCAACGCCAGCAACACTGAAGAGTCTTTCCGAAACACATTTGCAGCCAACCCATCGGGTCTCATGAAAGAAGTTTTCCTTGTTTGCAACGCTGCCTACAGCATGCAGGGAATCATCGAGACTCTCCGCACCTCAGCCGCAATGACAAGTACAGTCCCGACCGTTTTTATTTTCACCCCCTTAGACCCAGAAAAACAATCCAATCAGGCCAGTTTTGGATGTTACCCCCCAGTGTGTGGCTGTACTTGTGGCTGAAAACAGTACAATTATCATTTTTTGAATATGGGCCCCAGATGACCCACCCTACCAGGCAGTATTGGGACACGTGTCGTCGCCGCTGTCCCTGGTGCCTGGTGCCTGGTGCCTGGGGCCTGCTGCTGAGGTTCGACGAATCTCCTCCGTCAATTCACCCAGGTCAAAGTTCCCGATCGCTGCAATCATGGCTCCGAATTTGTCTCGGGCTCAGCACGAAATGCTCGAAGGCATGATTCCGGCCGGCTTGACGAACAAATCGATTGCCGAACAGGTCGGCTGTAGCTCTCGGTCGGTCTCGCGTATCCGATCAAATTTGCGAATGTTCGAAAGCACGAAAGCGCCGCCTAATCGAGTCGGTCGTCGCTGCAAGATAGATCCTCTTGTACAAGATGCCCTCTTTGATCAACTAGTCAAAGAGCCAAACATGTTCCGGTCGGAGATGATTGCCTTCATCCGAAGTGAATATGAAGTCGACGTGTCTCTGTCCACCATCACTCGACTGCTGCAGGCCGCAGGCTGGACTAGGAAGAATAGCAGCCGTGTTGGAGAACAGCAGAATCCAATGCTGCGCGACCTGTACCTGTATAAGCTAACAACCTGCAAATCGTTCCAGTTAATCTTCATCGATGAATCTGGTCAGAACAGGCGAACGGCTCATCGATCGCGTGCTTGGGCTAGAAAGGGCACACGGCCCAGCAGAATAAGTGATTACAGTCGCGGACAGACCGTTCAAGTTCTCGCAGCGTACACACAACAAGGGGTAGAGCTTGCCCGTATATATCCAGGGTCGACCAATACTGAGATCTTCGAGAACTTCATCAGACAGCTCCTGCACCACTGCGGAAGATGGCCAGAGCCTAAGTCTGTCATCATCATGGACAACGCTTCATTCCACGGGTCTACTGGAACGAAGGAAATGTGTGCAGAGGCGGGCGTCAGACTCATCAAGTTGCCGCCTTACTCTCCGGACCTAAATCCGATTGAGGAGTTCTTCTCCGAACTGAAGACATACATTCGGAAGGAGCGTCGAAATCACGCTGGATTATTCGAGAACGACTTCGAGTCATTCGTAAGGTTAGCGGTGGACATCGTTGGATCACGAGAGGCAAGTGCTGAAGGTCATTTCCGTCACTCCGGAATTTGTATAGAGCGAGCGTGCGAAGCCTGAACGCCGAGTCTATTGTCATTCACGAGAGAAACAAAATAGAAACAAAGCAAAATACACTACGATGCACCAACTACGTTCACCCACTTCTCGATGTCACGAACGAAGGACTTCGCAATGCCACGCGGAACCCCTTGAGCAACAAAATACTCAACGTCGCCCTCCTCAAAAATATGCGTCAGATCCATAAACTCTTTCATGGCAACTGAATATGCCTTTTGGAACCCCTTTTTCCAATCGGCCCCTGTGACTCGGTTGCACTGCCATTGGCAGTATGTACGAATCGCCGTGTCCCTTGGCTCGGGGATCTGGAGGTCGATGGTGTGTCGCGTGGACGTTGATCGATCAGAACCTGAGCTTGCAGCGCTGTCCGGCGAGTCTTGGCGATAGGATGAAGGCAACACATTTACAATCTTGATTGGACGACTGGCTTCTGCATGTTCCGACGATGCCTTCCGCTTCTGCTTGCGCTCTGAGGTTTCATGCGCCTTGGCGTATATCAACTCGCGAATGGCCTCGGGCACGTCTTTGTGTGTATCAAGCACGTTTCCATCCTCCGCGAAGCGCACAAGCTTTGTCATGACGCTTGTGTCGAGTGGGAAATGCCGTTTGCTGTCGGGATCACGAAAGCAATAGCCTCCCTGGTTCTTGCATGGATGGCCCGAGCATCTCAAGAGCTGGTAGACAGCTGCCCAGACCGTAGGCTGTCCGGCAGCCTGTTGCCCTTCGATGATACCATTTCGTTCCACTAGTTGTGCGCCAGTCGCCCCTCGTCCGCTTCGTGTAATCATACTTGTTTGGGTATCCTCCTTACAGATGAACGAGATCTCGATGCGCAGCTTTTTCCCGGCTCGGAATAGGTCGCTCCAGTCTTCTAGCTGCCTCTCGATGACCTGCCAATCTATGTCCAGTTCATCAAATCGCTTGGTAAAGTCACGTTCACCGCGTTCAGTTGTGGATACGATAATATTTGTTTCGTCAAGTTTATAGGACTTTCGGGGCGGCGTCTTCTTCTTCAGGACGTCCTCAACTTTGGACTTCAGGCACCTGTCCCAGAATGCACCGGGCGCGAGGACAAGATCCTTTTCGGTATCGTTAGTCAACTTGGTTGTTCTTCCTCCGTTCAGCAACAGCTTCCACTCGATCGTGTAGTGAATGCTCGTGGGAGGAGACTCGTTGTAAGACAGATCAGGGTTCCAGTTGTCCAACTGCAGCAATGGAAGGACGTCGTTCGCAGAAGTCTCGCTCCGATCGTCGAACAAGGACGTACAGTCGCCAATCACCGGGGAGCCGGGGGTCCCGTAGTTAAGTTCGTCTTCGTTCACATATCTGTCAAAATTGGTGATAGATTCTTGCATGGTGTGGTGGCGAGGTTGAAGGAGTGAAGAACAGATGAGTTGAGTCGAGCGGCGGGCGGCGCTCGAGGACAACGACAGCAGGCACCGAGAGAGGTCGATGAGTCACCAGTCGACCCCTGGAACACACATGAAACACAGACTACGGCATGCTTACCTAAGTATCCCTTGTCCCAGATATTGTGGAGCAACAGCTCTGACTCTGGTTGGAATGTTTTCACCGAAAGGGAAATGAGAAAAGAAAAACAGGGAGAAGAAAAGAAATCAAGCAGAAGAAAATGAAGCCGAGCATGCGTTTGGAAGAGTGTGTGAATAAGTAATGTCATCGGAAAAGGACGTCTTATGGCTGAAAGGTGAAAACATGCCTTGAGGAACGAAGAGACGAAAGGTTCTTCCTTCCGCACCCTCCGCACGGGCCACCTAGCGCACCGTGCCCTTCCAGCCACCGACTTCGCCACTTTTCTTCCCGCCCGATCCTCCCGTTCTGTCACCGCCCACTTACACCGTCATTTTCACCGTCATTTGAGCCACTGGCTCTTTTATCAATCACCGCCATTTTCACCGTCATTTGAGCCACTGGCTCTTTTATCAATCTACCTTACAGATGCCTCCGTATCCCGGCCCGCAGATCCTCGTTCCTTTTGCCCACGACGCTCCAATTCGTTCATTCACCAGTTAACTCTCTGCTCGCTATGTCGCACTACGCGTTGCTTAGGTGGCGTAGGGTCCAGCCCTCCGGACCACCATGTGCGCCCAGCTTCTGTCGGGGCGATTGCCTCATTTCGATGCCGTGTATCGCATCGTTGCGAGACTTTGTGCTTGCCAGTGCCAGATATCGTACTGCTTTGGAGTGCCGTTTCCGTTGCACTCTCTGCCACGGCCAATCTGCGACTAGGTCTTCTCCTTGCCCGATCCCCCCTTTTCTGACAATATCTTGTTCTTGCCTACCATGCCCCGGGAGCCGGCGGTCTATGTGTCTCCCGATGAGATCCGCAGAATGATGGCATCTATGGATTCCCAGAGGGCCACCGAGCGGGCCGCCGAGCGGGAGCAAAGGTATCTCAGAGTGCCCCATGACGATATTCTCCAGACTGTGCAGCGTCTGGATTGCCAGCGAAATGAAGAACGGGCGGCATCCTTGAAGCGCCGCAGGGAACAGGCACCACTGCCAACACCATCCCCCACACAGTCTAAAAGGCAGCGACTCACGCAGGATGCCGTGCAACAACAGCATGCATCTGTTGAGTCAGTGGTGCAAGCCTATGAAGCTCGCTTTCAGGGCAAGGCGCGCGCATCAGCAGCACGATCTTGGTGTACGGAGGTTCCCCTCTCCGTACAAGTGAACGCAGCGAAGTCGTTCTACGAAGCATTCACGGACGACAACACGTTGCCTATTGCCCATTGCGTTCTATGCTACGAGAAGCGGATGCCTTCTGAGCTCACTGACGTTGACTGGCAAAGGCTCCTCACTCCGTCTCTACTTCAAGCCACGGCGGCTTTGCAGCGATGCACGAAGTGCTTTCCCCTACACGATGCCGCTCTGGTCCAGGTGTGTCGCGGATGCCGCACCGACGTGGAAGGTGGGAAGCTACCCAAGGCCTGCTCTGTCAATAACATGGACATTGGCTGCGAGCATCGGTACCCCGAGGAACTCGATGACCTCTCTCCCGTTGAAGAGAGACTCATAGCCCTGCACGCCCCTTTCGGTTGCATCACTAAGTTCACGGTCGACAACAAAACCCCTTCAGGCATCAATTACCGTAAGCACGTTAAGGGCCATATCGTCGTCTTCCCGAACAAGGTGGAGGACCTTGTTGCCACGGTCCTTCCCCATCCTTTGCTGCAGGCCATTGAGAACATCCACATATCATGGAGCGGTTCAGAGCGGCCTGGTTCCGCAGACGTCAGGCATCTACTTCAGGTGCGCAAATCACGGGTAGTGGCTGCATTGTCATGGCTGCAAAGAAACAACCCTCTCTACGCAAATATCACGATCGACCAGGCAGAAATAGACGGCTGGCGGTATGAGGGTGGGTCCACTGTTCTAACCCTTATCATGGACCGTATGCGGAGAGAAGAGCTGTTGGCCGCAGAGAAGACACAAACGGACCACATAGTTCCAGACACAGACCGAGGTCTGGAAGAGAATCGCTTCACAAGCATCGATGAACTCCTAAGCTCGGTCAGCTCTGCCCTTGTCGCTGAATCTGATGGCAGCTCTCTGTCGCCTGAGCAGCCTCGGCCCTCACCTGCCCAGGAAGGGGCTCCTAACTCGGGTACCATCCGCCAAGATTCTGACACAGTCTTTGAGACGTCTACGTCCGGCATGTTCCCCCTAGATGGACCTGCTGCCTTCGCGGAGACTGATAAGCTGTCTTTCCTTGCTGACGCAGTAAACGCCGACCGGGACCGAGGTGGCGGCCCTGAACCCTGCACTATGCAGGTCCAAACTACGGGAAATCAACCGTTTGTCCGAGTCGAACGTGGAGTAGATTTTGCAGACAATTTGCACGAGGATTTCTTCCCTCGAACATTTCCGAAGCTGTTTCCATGGGGGAAGGGCGGCCCCAAGTCAAAACGCGTCTCTCATCCACACAACCAATCCGAACTCCTGGAGCGCCATTCGAATCACTCGCTCAGTTACTGGGCTAGACACATGTTACAACGACATGGTGGCCGTTTTGCTGCGCATCCTGTCTTCTGTTTTCTGGTGTTCAACAGCCTTCTCCGCGCTTCCAACCGCCGCATCAGCATGGTCCGTGTCGCTAGGGATTCCTTCCGCCGACTTGAGCAAGTCTATGCCAGCCTAACGTCTGACCGCCTAAAGAGGGCGGAAGCAGAGATGCGGGAGACGAGAACCACGGCAGATCCCGACATATCGTTCTTGCTTCGCGAGTTGTCGATATTTGGTCATGCACAGCCGCTCTCCAACGAATCCCGACTGCTTATGAGGAGGAAGATACAAGCCATTGACATTTGGACTGGTATGCCTGCAATTTGGATTACCATCAGTCCCAACGATATCAATAATCCCGTAAAGATGAAACTCGCCATTCACAGGCTTCACGATTACGACGCTGCGAATGAGCTCTTGGAGGACCTCCGGAAAAGGTACGACGCCGTAGCGCTTAGCACCATGGATCCTGTCAGCGCCGCCATATTCTTCCACCGGGAAGTCTCCTTATTCTTCGAGAAATACGTAAACACTGGCCAGGAATCGATCTTTGGAAAGATAAGCCACTATTATGCAACTGTAGAAACGAACGAACGGGGCAGCCTTCACCTCCATGGCCTCCTCTGGCTGGAAGGCAACATGCAGTTACCAAATCTGATGGATGAGATGGCCAACCCCAACGAAGAGTCTTATCGGTCTCGCGTGGTCCGGTATGTGGACTCAGTCTTCCACGAGTGTCTGGATGAGGATGCCGGGAGAGCGGTGCGCCAGCAAAGGAAGCCCATCCATGCCGTGGAGGAGGTCATGACTAGCACTTCGGCTCTCACTGCGGCCTTCGAGGATGAATCCAACTTCATCGCCTACTGTTGCCAAGTACACTCCCACACGTACACCTGCCTCAAGTATTCTCTGAAGGGCATCGTCGAACAGGCCGCCGATTCGCACAGACGAACGGCCTGCCGCTTCAGAGCACCATGGAAAATCGTCGAGGAGACAGGCTTCACAGACGATGGCCTGCTCAGAATCAGGCGCAACCATGCGCTTGTCAATCGATACAACAAGTCATTGGCGATTGGGCTTCGACATAACCACGACGTATCAATGATTTTAACCAAATCCAAGGGGCTGGCTATGGTGTATTACATCACCAACTACGCCACTAAACTGGATACGCCGATGTGGAAGCGCCTTGCTCTGGCTGCCGAGGTCGCCCGTCAGCTTCGCGAGTCCACTGGTTCTAGATCCCGCGCACTAGACCGTGCCCAGCACAACGATAGGCAGCTGGCTGTTTTAAACGAAAGCCGTCAATTCCTGATGAGAGCGGCAAATCGCATCTTTTCGGAGCGACAGCTCTCGGCCGTGGAAGTATGCTACCACCTGCTTGGATACCACACCGATTTTACCAATGTGCCTCATTGGTCTTTCCTGAACTTGACAGCGCTTTATTGGGCAATCTTTCGGCGATGGGCACTTCTCCGCCATCAGGCCGGCGAGCTGACGGATGCTGAAGAACCACCACAGACAATCCCTTTGAGGGAAAGTGGGCGTACGCTACTATACCTAGATGCTTACGCATACCGAGGCAGTGTTTTGCGAGACATATGCCTGTATGACTATATGTCTATGGTTCATCTGGTGCGTCGGAGAGATCGAGCTGAGGATGAAACTCACATCGCTCTCCACGGGCCCACTCCGGGGTCAGAGGACTGGTTGCAAAGGCTTCGACGACCTGACGAGTATGCCGTCCCAATATTTCAAGGATACATCAGTGACGATCATGAGGACGATCACCCAGTCTATATCAAGCGGTACGGTTGAAACTCCCATTGCCCCCTCCACCATGTCTAACAGTCTGCCGGAGGAATTCTGTCCTACATCTGGCTTTATTCGTCCCTTGGGAACATTTCACTTCTGAAACACGCGGCGATATCACCGACATATGGTCGACTTTTCATGCGGGCCTTAGTCCCCGCCTTCGCTTTCACGTGTCTAATATTTGCCTTTTGCGAAAGTCGGCCGAAGATGCGCGCAAAGACGCCAGGCTCTGGGCCAGTCGATCCGAGGGCGACGACACAACGGACGTTGAGTATCCACTTGACGATGGTTACTATGGAGAAGAACCTGCAACGGTGCCTCACCATCATCAAACCTATACAGCTCTACTTCAGGTCTTGCATAATTCCGTCCAATATTCTGATGCTACGAGAGACTCTCCAGTCCTGCAGGGTCTAATGCGCGACTTGTGCGAAGAGAACCCGCCGCACGAAGGACGATCTCTTGTCCAACGGCAGCAGTCCTACCGACCTACGCCCCATGAACAAAGTGGTGCGTTATGCCCATCTCCAATCCTATCCCGAGAGGATGTCAAAGCAGCGGCCAAAGCCCAGGATCTCTTGCACCTTCGCATGTTAGACGACATTGAAGGTGGCTCCCAGGCCACAGCACCGGGCATGGATAGCGGCGACATCGACAATACGATAGCTCGCTATGGCGGTACAGACACCGCCACTGCGCCCTCACCTGACGAATCTATTGCACAAGGGCCTCAGATGCTCGTCGACGTTAGTCCGGCGACCAGCTTCGTGCAGTTCGGAGACACCATTGCTGCCAGCTATACACTAAACTGTCTGCAGACTATGGCCCTTCAACTTGTATGCGCATTCTTGGATAAGTATATCATGAACCAAGACTCAGCTGGCCAACATCTCCAGTATACTGGGGGCCCTGGTGGCACAGGAAAGTCGAGGATCATTGATGCCCTTAAAGATATTTTCGCGGCGAGAAACCAGCTACACCGTCTGCAGATAACCGGTACATCGGGCAGTTCTGCGGCCCATATCGGCGGCACGACGATCCATTCCGCCTGTGGGTTGGATCTCCATCGTGTCCCTAACAAACCACCCCCGCCGTTCTCGGAAGCGAGAAAGTGGTTGTGGAAGCAGAAGCTGGTACTCGTAATTGACGAGGTCAGCATGCTTGGAGGGGCCACTCTGCACGACGTCAGCCGTCACCTACAGGCTCTCCGTGACTGTCCGGACCAGCCGTTTGGTGGTATACCTGTAGTTCTGCTCATGGGGGACTTCTATCAGTTCGCCCCAGTGCTTGAAACAAGCCTCCTGATCACCAGATTCCCGGACCGGCCTGGGGCGCCCATGCGACAAGCGACCATCTCTCACCATAGCGGCTGTAAATTGTGGCACATGTTCAAAACCGTTGTGCTCCTCGAAGAGCAGGTCCGAGCACGGAATGATCCCCAGTTCGGCGCGCTCCTCGACCGGGTTCGGAACGGGCTCCAGACACAACAAGACCTCAAATTGCTCAACGCCAACGTCGTGGGCCGACCCGAAATCACATTCCATAATGGCTTGCGTGCTATAACGCCGCTGAACCGCAACCGGTGGGCCCTCAACATGGAAGCTGTTGTGGGCTGGGCACGCTTTCACAAGAGACACATCGCTATCTTCGTCTCCACCCACACATGGCGCAACGGCACAGTTTCTCCAAATACGATAGCTCAAACCATCGGGCAGGGTGACGACTCTGCCTGTAAAGTCCCCGGCGTCTTCTTCTACGCCCAGGGTATGCCCGTGGTCGTCAACAAAAACATCTACACTGGGTTGAAAGTTGTGAATGGAGCAGAGTTCACTGCCGCAGACATTATACCGGATCCCAATTACCCAGGGTACTACTTGGCGGATGACGTGACCATCTACTTCGGACCACCGTCAGGCATTCTTCTACAGTCCGAAGAGACGAAGACTTTCGCCATACCGTCCCTTCCAGCGGGGACGGTATTGATCCGACCTACGTCTCATACACTTGACCCGACCAACTCTCACTTCAAATTCTTGCCAACAAGATGCACGCGGCGAGGGCTACCCGTGGCACCAGCGTTCGTCCTCACCGACTACAAAGCCCAGGGCAAAACATTCCTGGAAGTCCTCTTGGAGCTGCGTGGGACTCGCATGACCAATGGAGAACCCTCCAGGTGCGACTTTACGAGTCTGTATGTGCAACTGTCCAGGTGTACTACGCTTCAGGGCGTCAAGTTCCTTCGTCCTGTGAGGCCACAGGATTTCATTGGCAACACTCTGGACCGGTCCATGGCCGACGGCATGCGAAGACTCGAAAAGTTAGCAGCCGAAACGGTACAGGCATATAAACGTCGGCATTCCGAATAGCAGTGACAAGGTGCTCCTTTGAATGTTTGCTAAACTTCCCTGTGTAGAGTTGGGGGCTTACACTTCGTAAGGAGAGCGGACCGCACGCCAATCATCCGGATCACGTTCCCCTCCCTTCCCAGGGCGTAAGCATTTCTGTTCCTTGCAATAGTCCTCCCACCAGTTCTCGAAAGCCTGGCGGCTATAAAGCCATCTAGGCGGTCCTTCCCCGTCCCCAAACAGGTCCAGGATGTGGTCGCAGAACATCCATATGCCTTCAAGGTGCTGCGGCAGAAATGGCCTTCTGTCTGCGCGCGCCACCACAACAGTCCCAACGTGCGACTGCCACTCTGGAGGCGCGAACCCAGAATTGGCGTCGACGTTGAGGTACGTGGCGATATGATTGTCGAGGTCTGCGCGATTGGCAGACTCAGTCCCGACCCGGTGCAGAACGAGCGGGACACCGATCAGCCCCGGGATGGGAGGGACCTGCCCCAAGAAGATCGGATGATGTTCAGATATTTTTGTAGCAGACCAAGGCAGAGACCTGCGCTTTTCGACCTCGCAGCGGACAATGACAGCATCGACATGTCCTGCATTTGTCTGGTTCTCGGCTGCAGCCGATGTATCCAGTACTGGTGAAGCATTCACGGGCGGCGGGGTAGTGCTTGCCGCCAACGCTCGCTGGGACGCCACCTCCGGCTCCGAATCCGTGTCTATGTCGTCCCATTTCGAATAATCAATTGGTGCCATTGAATCGAATCTTGACAGGTTGCCATATGAGCCGTACGTTGTTGATAGAGAGTACCCAAATGGCTCTGCCGTGCATTGGTGGCTCCTAAAAATCGCTGCCTTACCCCGCCCACCACCAACCACCATTGGATAATCGCCACTTCATTGAGGAAACTTCCTAGAGCACGTAGAGCTCGATCATCCACGCCGCCGTCGGTTACCGACATAGCATAACTGCTCACTAACTACCAAACCCGGCCTTTGATATGTCCATGATATGCGAGTCCATCCCCTCCGCTTTCCCCTGCTCCATCGCCATCATCAATTGCCGCATTGCCTTACCATTTGTTCCGCCAGGAGCCCGTCCGTACACAGCCTCAGAAAACATGCGAAGCTGCATCGGGAATCGGGGGTCTCCATATTGCTCGATAATGTCACTCTTTTCCACCGTAGCTCCTAGGTCGTACCATTGCGATGAGTCCATACCAAGTGCCTCACACTCTTTCTTCTTTTCCTCATCCCACCATGACGGCAGTAACCCTGGACGACGCTCCACACGTTGCAGGAAGCGCTTAAAGCCACGCCGTCCATTCGCGGCACCGCCGTATATGCTATCGGCGTCCGCCTCCCCTTCCAGGTTGTACATGTCTTCAGCTCGTAGTCGATATGCGTCAATCAGCAGCCCGTAAACGTCCTTCTCAGATCGATCATGGAGCCAAGTGCCGTTATCAAGATGCGTAAAGGGTGAGGCAACGCCGCGTTCCAATCCTCTCGGCGGCGATAAATTTGTCGATTTAGACTCGTTCGGAAGTGCTGTCGTAGCTTCGGGACCTTTGCCGCAAACCCTTTTATGAGCTTGCCAGTCCGCCTTTTGGCAGTCCCTGGAGCAGTACCGGATCGTCGAACATTTTGCACACCGCTTAAGATCGACCTCGGGCGGCGACTTCCTGCAATTGTTGCATGCAAGGGCCATGACGGCTTGATCTCGATGATAGAAATTCTCGAATCGACCGTGTCGCGCGAAATATGTGGGTTGTTTGAAGGCTGGCTTCCACCCGTGGATGACAATGGTAGGTTTCCGTTGGTGGCCATGGTGTTGCGGGGTAACCTTGAAATTGATGCCTAAACAGCCGCGCTAGCGAACATCCACCCACCCATTTCGCCGCACACCTCTCCCCTAGTCATCTGAAACACATAATCCCATCCTGACAATCTATTGAAGTCGATTATTCACATTCAACCCTCATTCTGTTCCTCAAGGCATTGGAGGTCCCCACAGGGGACCGATCACCTGTTGCCGTTAATGGCTGGAAGGGCTGCCTACGTCATTGGTTGGGCCATAGCGTGCGGCAGCAACTTATCTAAACGCACAGTGCTCAGCCACACATAGAAGGCCGGCAGCCCAAATTGGCCTTGTCCACCTTTGTTTTTCTGGGTCTAGGGGGGTGAAAGTAAAATCGGTCGGGACTGTACAGAAGTGGAAGACCTCCAAACCCGGTTGGAGAACACACTCATTTACGGCAGCCTATAGAGGTCACTGGCGCAAAACTCAGAAACGTACAATTTTGGGTGACAGGGGTCCGAGACAAACCCCACAGTACCTCGAGCATTGTACCTCAGCTTGAGAATTACGGAAATTTTGGCAACACCAGGCATTTGCAATTCGAAGAGCGAAAGAGCAGCGAACCCGCTGCGGTTATCTCTAGCCTACACTGGTCCGGCTCAGGCAAGCAAACCGAGAATCAGCGACCTTCACTCTCTTCACCTCCGTCAGCGACGCTTTCATCCTCACTTTCATCCCGCTGAAGCTGCTACAAATACGAGTCAGTGGCCGGCCTGGGACAATTATCATAGCGACCTTGACAATGAACTCACGATCCAGAGCCGAGCAGCCTCCGCAATCGTCTCCAGCGCTAGGATCTTCCGCTCTTTGTAGGTCCTTTCTACACCGTCACCGTAGGACGGCGCAGCGAGTGCAGGAGGTAGCGCTAGGACCTGTGGTGCGGCGCTGTAGGCCCGTAATTCTTGCGCTGCGCGCTGCGCGGCTGCCCGCCAGGCGTCATCTGGGTCGCTGCTGGCCTCCCTGATCTCGCGATTCAACCGCCAGAAGGTGCGTACTGCGGCAACGGCACCTTGCGGAACCTGCAAATGCCATTCAGCCACAGCTCAGCACATCTCATCCAGTGGCAGAAACACTCACTGGTTTACAAGTATGGCCGTTCCTCGCGCAGTCCCAACACGCTGCACCAGTGTCTACGTATGCGCATTAGCACAGCGATTTTGCTTTGGAGGGATTGCCTCCTTACTGTTCTGTGACGCGCACTCGTGGCCGGG
>NW_017264093.1:8600-27617 GCF_001653265.1 Purpureocillium lilacinum
TGCACGCAGTCGCCCGTGGCCACGCGCCAGAGCCGGATCGCCTCGTCGTGGGAGCCCGACGCCATGAGCGTCGAATCGGCTGAGAAGGCTACCGACGTGACCGAGTCGTCGTGGCCCTCGAGCGTCTGCACGCAGTCGCCTGTGGCCACGCGCCAGAGCCGGATCGTATAGTCAATGGAGACCGACGCCACGAGCGTCGAATCGGCCGAGAAGACTACCGAGGTGACCGAGTCGTCATGGTCCTTGAACGTCGGCGTATATAGCCCCCAATCGTCGTTTACCTTCGGCTGTAGAGATATCCATCCCGGGAGCTCGCTTCTGAAAGTAGCGCGTATTTTACTCCTGTTTGGCGAAAAGATAAGGAGAGAGGAATATACCTGGAGTGGCGTATTATCGATAGCGTAAGTGTTGGCGAGAATGAAACGCATGGCGTCGTCGAGAAATTCATGGAGTGGTCTGTCACCTCGATCCTAGTTCAGAGTCAGTAAACTGCGTCCCTGGAATGCCCTATAGTGATCCACGGACCTTATATAGCGACTGCAACACCTCGATAAGATGCACACTTTCCCGAGCTCTCCCTAGTAGGCTCAATGATTCTATCCAATGAAGAAAATGGCGCTTCAGGAAGCTGTAGACTTGCTCGCGATCACCATCATACCGCCCTGCGCCTTGAAGGTGATAGACCCAGTGCAGACAGGCATACTGTACCTCAGATGGAAGACGGCAATCCACCTTGTCTTGGTCGATATCCGATCGAGTCGTGCCAGGGGCTTTAATATCGCAAATATCTTCTCGGAGACACTCCATTACCCGTAAACAGTGCGCTGCCATTGCCTGGTGGGTTGGCTTCTCGTCTACCCAGAATGCATTTCCTTCCCTCTGTGACGGGTCCAGCAAGAAATCGCGGAATGACAGATGAAGCAGCCTCACGGGTGCTTTTCCAGAAGAGGGCACGCTGAGGACAGAGTGCAGCGTATACAATCTCCCCTCGACATCATCTCTGGCAACGTCGAGTATCCGCGCTAGTGCCGCCGTTGATAAAGGACTTGCAAGGATAACGATAGAGCCGACAATGATTCGAAATGCATCAATGACCTCTTGTCGTTCATCGGCAGATAGTTCAGCAATCTGGTTCTCCAAGATGGGTATGTACGTTTTGGCCAGTTGTGACAGTCGGCCGCCAGCTCGAGGAAGAAGAACCTTCTTTAATTGTCTGTCGGGTGACCCGATCCTTCGATCAGCAATGAAGAGACATACAGTGGCGGCAAAAATAAAGAGCGGGCATGCCATCTTCACCAGAGTCTCAACATTGGAAGGACCGGGCCAGTCTCCGGCGAGCTGTCGGTCTACTTCCACGAGAGCATTGTGCTCGTGTCGGATCCTCGCCAGCCCGTGCTCCAGAAAGGCCCGTATATCGCGTTCGACTATGGTCTCCGGTATCTCGTGAAGTATTAAGCCTCGATATTTGCCCTCAATGTCGTTGAAGCCGAGTCGAATTGGCAGATCCGGTCGGCTAGTCAAGAACACCTTTAGCTGCACAGACTGGAGCGTCGTGACGCGAGAGAGAAGTCGAATCATGAGCTTGACGTCTTCCTCCCGCTCGCACTCGTCGAGTGCATCAACAATGAGGACAATTGGCCCTGTTTGGGAATCCTGCGAAATCGTCGATATTGGTCCCAAAACGAGTTTGTCAAACTGCTCGTGCATTGCCCTCGTAAGGATCGCGGGGTCGGTATCGATTGCACTCTTGATGTGGCGAGCGGTGGCCGGTTGCCTTCTCCCTAGATCGAGCGCAATTGTCGAGAAAAACTTGGACATGTTTCCTCGATCGGCCTCTCCTCTCTTGAAGAAGAAGCTGGCGCCTAGGTGATTTTGGGAGGCAAAGGACAGGGCAAGCGTGCGAGATACAGTGGACTTGCCTGTCCCTGCCATGCCGTTAAGCCAGAAGATCGCGGCGGAGCTGGAATCCTTAGCCCATGCTGATATGTCTCGCAGAAGCTCCAGCCGGGTATTTGGCAGACAACTCGGCCTGTGTTGTTCGGCTCGAGAGTCGAACGAGGCATCAGCGGCGACCTCGCGTGCAAGCCGCGCGTCAAGTAGGACGGTACTAACCGCAGGCAATTAGCTTACACCGGTGAGAGCCCTTAAAGACCATGCAATTTGAATGCGTAACCCGTAGACTCACTGCACGTCTTGTACTTTGATGTTCACTTCGGTTGTGGTGGATTGAATGTTCGTTATAACTTCGCCAATCTGCGATACAGAAGCAATGACTAATATGATTTAGGAAAGTCCTATGACTCGTCATAAAAGTTCGAGGATGACTGACCACCGTCGAGACGCTTGCCGATCCTCTCCTCCGCTTCAACCTTGTTTGGAGGGATTTGACACAGGAGGTCTTTCGTATATGCGGCCGCCGCCATTGCTGCGTATCCTTGCCATTCTTTGTTCTTGTGGGTGTCCGAGTAGTCGCATATACCGCGGACTACTAAGCAAGGAAAGTGGGTCACTAATCCTGCGGCCTCCATTTCAAAACACAAAACACCCCTTTTTGCCGCAAGTGTATCCCGAGCCAACGCGTCCTTCATCAGTGTGTTGGCTGACGCGATCCGGCCGTAGTGAATAGCAGGGTTGTCCTCATCGTCGGTACGTTCAGGCCGCCAAATTATAGTCGACGGGTCGTCACCACAGATTGCCGCACATATAGATTCGTCGTCCGGAGGGTGTGTCACTGTACTTTGATATAGCTTGTCAGTACCGGCGTCGGGCCGCTTGTATTTCTTCCGCAGTCTGGGTTTATTGTCGAGAATCTCATCGATCACTTCGCCTAGCCGATGTCCTTCGGCCTCATATTGAGCTTTCAAGCCACTGACGGCCGTTCGGAGCAGAACTGGTGGCTGGTTCAACAGCGCTGTCTCTTGGAAGTCTTGTCCTTGTATCGCCTTGCCGAAATCGTATTGGAATAGTGCACCTCGGCCGCCGCGGGGAGCACTGACGATAATGTCGCCTAAACGGATATCATGCTTTGGACTTGGCGCGCCGCCTCCGATGCCGACCATCAGACCAATCCTGACATTGGGAAAGCTGGACAACATGTCTCGGGCAACGCTCGCTGCGCAGGCTATGCCGTACTCTCCATCTGGCAAGACCGCGATGACGACGTTGTGCTTCCCCATTTTACCTAGAGTGTAGTGGTTGTTGTCATGGGTAGAGACGTACTCGGGGCCATCGTGCCGTTCGTCAAGAAACGCTTGTGCGGCGACGTACTCCGTGGTTATGGCACAGATCCAGCCGACGGTGTAGTTCTCGGGGTTAGACATGGTCGCTGAAATCTTGAATACAGCTGAGGCTTGGAGCTTCAATGAGGAATGGCCTCATGCTGTCGGCGAAACACCGTTTTGCAGTCCGTAGTGTGTGCGTTCAATCAGTCTGATGGGTTGACGAGGATTTAGGAGGGTCCATGGGGGTTGGTGAGGGGTTGGTGAGGCGGCCGCAGGGCTGCCAACCAGGTTGCCGCAAAGCCGCTGGCGTCGAGGCGGCTGCTAAGAGCAGGCAGGGTACGCTCAGCTGATGCTGCGGGCGCCGCGCCCGGGCACCAGCAACAGGGGCAGAGCAAGTTTGTGTTGGCTGATTGATGGCTGGACGTTGGGCTCGCACCACACGGTGTGTCACCACCACGCTCAGCGGTCGGTCGCACAAGAGCTTGGCTTGTCCAAGTCTTCGTTTCGCCGGATGGAAGTTGACAGCGTTGCAACGAGAGTGACCAAGAAGACTGGGGTTTCCCTTGCAGCTGCACAAGAAGGGGGACTCCATTGTAGATAGGAGGTGCTGCCGTGAGGAAAGGATGCCTCACGGCGCGATGCACACAACGCTGCGCACGTCAAACTGGATTGACAGAATTCATAACTGCACTATCCTCAGCCACAGAAGCAGCCACGCATAAGCAGCAGTTGCCAAAGTTGGCCGCTGTGACGGTCCAAGGCTGTGGCTCGTTACCGTGTAATTATCATTTTCAGGACCACCCTTCACAGCTAGGCAGCAGTGGCAGGAGGAGTCGTCGACATCTTCGACGGTCCCGTGTTCGACGTTTCTTCGATGGCTTGACGTTGTCCAACTCATTCAAGCAGAGTCGCTCGCTGCAGCCATGTCTCCGAAGCTGCCCCGGGCTCAGCATGAAATGCCGCAAACCGGGGGGGTAGATAGGGTCAAACGATTGAGCAGCTGACACCATCGTTTGTCATCTGTTTGCGAACGACAGTCTCCAGCTGAGGACGACCGCAGCCCTCACAGCGGACGGCATGATTGGATGCGTTGTGAATAGCGGCAGGCCTGGGGCGCTTTGTACCGGCTCAACGGCGCCAGTTGAAGCGCGCTGATTGGGTGACTGAGTCGGAGGCAGCCAGGGGGACCCCCCCTTCATTCACCGACGACCGTTTCTCCCTGGTGCTCTTGCTGTGCCACCGTCGATCAAGTGGGGATTCCTGGTGCCACTGCGACACGACTTAACAGAATAGTAATCTCCTGTCGTATTTACTATCGATACACAGCGTCATCAAGGCCACGGCGTGTTATCCGCAACTTGACCGGTGTTAGAGTTGGTTTGCTCATGTCGCCGTGAGGGTGCTTGCAATGGCGCATTTGTCGCCCAAGGATTGGAAAGTTGGCTCGCCCGCGGGTTTCCCTCTTCCATCAAGACAGACATGCATGCAGTGAATGAGAGCTCAAGTGATGCAGAGCCCGACAGTCAATCCTCTGATGCTTCCAGTACCCAGCAGCTCCCTCGCAATGAACAGCCCCGTCCGCGCAGCCAGCTACGGCCCCAGCGGCCAACCTTGCCCTTCGTCGCATATGGTGACTGGGCACTGACTCAGCCCTACGATTGCAGCCCGCCTGCCTGCATCAGCTATGTCATGGAATGGAAGGCGGCATTCAATAACAGGAAGGTTCGAGTGCATAACGAAGAGAACCTCGTGGTGGCGCCGAGCGAGTTCTGGAATGAGGAACTGTCCGCAAAGATCCACGAGATCGCGAAAACGGCGACCAAGCCCAGTAGACCTGATTCAACAACAATCGTCGTGTCCGTGAACGAGCGATCCGAGTCAGACATAACGAAGAGTTTCCCAGAGCTTGACATCGATTGGTCCGCTGTGGAACGACAGCTACAAGCGTGGAGCCACCTGCTTCGCATCGGGAAGAAGCTGAAGGTTGACGCCTCGTTCAAGTTCGTGGAGAGCGGCAAGACGGCCCGTACCGCAGGACGTGGCGCCACTGCCGCGCAGCTTGCGGAGGCTGACGTTAGGCTCGATGCGGAACAAGCGTCGCTGGGTGAGCCATCGCCGTTTAGGCTTGTCTACCAAGTCTTCCGTTGCCCAGGACCGCCGTGTGACCGTGGACCGAACTGCTGGTTAGATCCCAATGGCCGCAAACACTACAAACTTATGACGCATCACCTGAAGAGCCTCGTGAAGTTTGTGCAGGAAGGTAACACATTGCAGGGACATGGCGACATCCCGGACAATATTCGCGAACAGCTGTATGCCGGAGAGCACCAGGCAGCCGATCGTAAGAGGAAACGGAGAGGGTCTCCGTCTCCTGAAGGGCGACATCCCATGGTGATCAACAACTACATCCCATCGCATCAAGATGCGAAGCAACATCCGGAGCAACCCGTCTCTCATGTGAAGAATTCGTCTGCTTCGCATTCTTTGTTGCTCAGTATTCCTGGCCTGCGGGATGAGGCAGTGGAGGAATACTGTAAATGGCATTGCTCCAAAGTAAGGAGCAACGACCAGAAGAAGGCTTACGAGCTGGCCCATGATTTGACCTTGGCGAGGAGCCTCGACCTGGAGCTTGTACATGAGGACAACGATGCACAGTTTTACATCGACAACGGTGTGTCGGAGGGCGTAGCACGTCGTTTCGTTCGAGATGTCCGGGTTTTTCTGGAGGAGTGTATGTAACTCTAGACGTTCGTAGTGTTTATCTTTCGGCTAGTACACGTGTTAGGGCCGAGAATTTATTCTGGCGGTTCTTCAACGGAGATTCCAGCACGGCGAAAGTGACCCTCTGCACTTGCTTTGCGGCGACCGACAACCTCGACACATTCCTCGAGGAAGGAGATGAAGTCGGCCCGCACAAAGTCTATTTGATCCTCCCAAACTTGCCTGATGTAGGTCTTCAGTTCCCCAAAGAACTCCTCGATCGGGTTGAGGTCGGGCGAGTAAGGCGGAAGGTATAGCAACACTACCCCAGCGCTGTCACACATCTGTTGCAGCCTCTTGGAGTGATGGAAAGATGCATTATCCATGATCAGCACCGACTTCGGACTGGGCCACTTTCCGCAGTAGGACAGGAGTTGCTCGATGAAATCCTCGAACATCTGGGTATCAGTTGGCCCCCTATACGCTTGAAAATGGACCACGCCATCCTGAGCATACGCTGGCAGGATCTGCACCCGTCGGCCTCGATGGAACCGTTTCACTTGCCGTGGTCTGCGTCCTCGAGGAGCCCAGCCTTTGCTCCTGGTCCCGATACTCCTGTCCACCCCAGTTTCGTCAATAAACACCATCTGATCAGACCTCATGTTGGAAATCTCGTGCATGTATTCATCTCGCAGTCGTGCATTGCGGTCGTTGGCGACGTTTTGTGTTGACTTTCTCGACCACCCAGCGCCTTTCAAGGCTCTGCTGACACCGAAGCGTGTCACATATGCGTCGAACTCGTCGTTGAGGAACGCAGCCATGTCTTGCAGACGCATGCAGGGATTGGACCCAAGCTTGTCCAGCAAGGCAGTCAGCATGGGAGGAGATATGGATTTCGGTCGGCCACTGCCATTCGGTGGCGCCTTGGTCGATCCGAAGAGGAGCAGATTCGACCGAATATGGCGTACGGTCCGGGTGGAACAGTTGGCTGCGTGGGCTATCTCTCCGTCCTTGAGCGATTTGTCACCTTCCGACTTACTGAGGATCATGTCACGAATCACGAGATGTTGGGAAACGGCAAGATTTGGCGCCATCATGGGAGCAGCGTGTGTTGATGGCGTCGAGGGTGATCCCCAAGGAAAAGGTTGACAGAGTCAGAAAACGCCTGTTGTGATGGTCACGAGAGAGACCCACTCAGGACTAACGATCGGCTAAGCTCGGCTAATACCTGCCATGTCACTCCTTACACATCTTCAAGCTGGACCCACTTTTCTCCCACCGTTGGTGATGATCAATGCTCTCAAGAGATCATGAAAGAGAGTGTGGAGGAGGAAGCCGGTTTCGCTCGTAGCTGTACTGTACTAGGACTGCCAGAGTGCTCAGAGACGAGCTCTACCCCGTCAAGGTCGACCATGTCAACCGAACAGCCGTCTTGGACGACTCGGGCGACATCCGGCTGGGGGCTGCTGAGGCAATTGGGAAGGAAAATGACACGCAGATCGCCAAGATTGCGTGGCTGAGCAAACGCGACGTCCCGAAGGCGTATGGCTCAATGGTGGTGTATCTATCCAAGGGGTCAGACGCCCAGACGCTTCTTTCGGAGGGCTTCTTTTACGCCGGAGGAGAGTCGGGGTATACCGGAGTCTTCGAACGTCGCCCTCGTCCCGACCAGTGCTACAACTGCCAGCAGATCGGCCACAAAGCTTTCCAGTGCAACAGGAGCCAAACTTGCGGCAAGTGTGCAAAAGAGGGACATCACCACAACGCTTGCAGTGAGACAATCTACAAGTGCGTGTTGTGTGGTGGACCTCACGAGTCATTCAGCCGAAACTGCAGGAAGCTTTACCCATCTCCAAATGAGTAACACGCTTCGAGTGATCCAGCACAATGTGGCAAAGCAAGGCCCGATTCAGGATAGTCTGATGAACGACAGTGAAATTGAGAATGCAGCGGTGCTGGCTATTCAGGAACCGCAAGCAAGGATAGTCAAGGGTCGCCTACTGACGACTCCAATGGGGCACAGCAAGTGGACGAAGATGGTGCCCCCCACGTACGCTGAAGGGAGATGGGCGATTCGAAGCATGTTGTGGGTCAGAAACGATCTGGATGCGGAGCAGGTGCCGGTCGAGTCTCCGGACATGACTGCGGCGCTGTTGCGGCTGCCGGATCGTCTGGTCTTGATATTCTCTGTCTATGTACAGGGGAGTGAAGAGCAGGCGCTTCGGGAGTCGTGTGATACACTGCGGCGGGTTATCACCGACACCAGGCGGAATGCAGGTTGAGTCGTAGATGTGGTGATTGCGGGCGACTTCAACCGCCATGACCAGCTGTGGGGAGGAGAAGATGTGGTGCCAGAGCGATACGGGGAGGCAGATCGGATCATTGCGCTGATGAACGAGTTTGCACTCAGTAGCCTGCTGCAACGGGGCACGAAGACGTGGCACAGGGGTGTGCACGAGTCGACAATTGATCTGATACTGGTGTCGGAGGACTTGGCAGGCTCGGTCATCTCCTGCAAGACCCTGGCCTCAAACCACGGATCGGACCACGAAGTCATCGACACGGTATTTGACACATCAGTCCCGGAGCGAAAGATGCCCGAGCGGCTGCTCTTCAAGAACGCGCCCTGGAACGATATCAATAAGCGAGTAGCCGCGGCCCTGGGAAAGGACCCGATCAAAGGCACGGTTCAACACCAGACGGACAGGCTCATGTCGGTAGTGTTGGAGGCGATGCATGCCCTCACACCCAAGGCGAAATCATGCCCCCATGCGAAGCGTTGGTGGACACAAGATTTGACACAGCTGCGACAAATACACACGTATTGGAGGAACCGCGCGAGGGCGTCGAGACGCGGAGGACAGATCTCGGAGCATCTCGAGCGTACGGCTCGAGGAGCTGCGAAGCAATACCATGACGCCATCCGACAACAGAAGAAGAAACACTGGAACGAATTCCTAGCGGACAATGACAATATATGGCAAGCGGCGAAATACCTCAAGTCGGGAGATGTCTCAGCGTTTGGCAAAGTCCCACACCTTCACCGGAGCGATGGCTCAAGGACTATGAACGTGAAGGAGCAAGCCGAGATACTGCTAACCACCTTCTTCCCTCCGCTACCGGAGATCATCGAGGAGGAGGGCGATAGGCCACAGCGCGGCGCGGCAGTGCCCATGCCAGACATCACCCCGGCTGAGATTGAGCGACAGCTCTTCGCAGCAAAGTCATGGAAGGCGCCCGGCGGCGACGGACTGCCCGTTGTGGTTTGGAAGCGGCTCTGGCCCAGTGTCAAGCACCAGGTGGTTGCGCTGTTCCGTGCGTCGCTTGAACAAGGGACCCTGCCCGAGCAGTGGAGGCACGCCAAGATCATTCCCCTGAAAAAGCCAGACAAACCCGACTATGCAGTAGCAAAGGCGTGGAGGCCGATCTCGCTGCTGTCGACACTAGGCAAAGTCCTGGAGTCGGTGGTTGCGGAGAGGATCTCTCACGCGGTCGAGACATACGGTCTGTTGCCGACGAACCACTTCGGGGCACGCAAACAACGGTCCCCTGAACAAGCCTTGATGCTGCTACAAGAACAAATCTACGCCGCCTGGCGCGGTCGGCGCATCTTGAGCTTGGTTAGCTTTGACGTGAAAGGAGCGTATAACGGAGTGTGCAAGGCCAGACTCATCCAGCGCATGAGGGCCAGAGGCCTCCCGGAGGGTTTGCTGCGATGGGTGGAGGCATTCTGCTCCAACCGCACGGCCACGTTACAGGTTAACGGGCAGTCAACAGATGCGCGGATCCTTCCACAAGCAGGCCTGCCGCAGGGCTCTCCACTGTCGCCGATTCTTTTTCTCTTCTTCAACTCTGATCTCGTGCAGCAGCAAATTGATTGCCACGGAGGCTCTGTTGCGTTTGTGGACGACTACACAGCCTGGGTTACTGGACCGACGGCGCAGAGCAACCGTGCAGGGATCGAGGCTATCATCAATCGAGCGCTGGACTGGGAACGACGCAGTGGAGCAACGTTCGAAGCAGAAAAGACGTCCATAATCCACTTCACCCGCAAGGCATTCAAGTTCGACACTCACGCATTCGCCATCAAAGGTCAGATCGTCGAACCAAAAAGACAAGTCAAAGTGTTAGGGATGATCATGGATTCCTGAAGTACAAGGAGCATATGGCGCGAGCATCCGCCAAGGGCTTGGAGTCGGCCATGGAGCTCCAGCGGCTTCGTGGCCTCACACCAGCCACGGCGAGACAGCTGTTCACGGCTATGGTCGCGCCAATCGTAGATTATGCCTCCAATGTATGGATGCATGCGTGCCGATACAACCGGGCCGGCCCGATCAATCGAGTGCAGAGGGCTGGGGCGCAGGCAATCGTCGGGACGTTCATGACCGTTGCCACCAGTATAGCTGAAGCAGAAGCACACATCCCAAGCGCCCAGGAGCGTTTTTGGAGACGAGCCGTCAAGATGTGGACCGACATGCATACTCTGCCTACGACAAATCCACTGCGTAACGCGACGAAGAGCATCCGGAAGTTCAAGCGGTTCTGTCGGTCACCCTTCTACGAGCTGGCGACGGCACTCAACGACATTCCGGTCGACGAGCTGGAGACGATCAATCCTTTCTCTTTGGCTCCGTGGGCCGAACGGATCCGGACGATCACTGACGACGATGACGCAGCGACAGGCATAGAAGCGGGCGCGGACGGAGTTATGCATGTAGCAGTGAGCAGCTCAGCCCGTAATGGTCTTGTAGGGTCTGGTGCGGCGATCGAACTGTCTCCTGATAGTGGACAAGGACGGGGACTTGAACGCCACTCCTTCACCCTTGGCCTGAGGACGGAACAGAACCCGTTCTCCGGAGAGTTGGCGGCCATTGCACAAGCGCCCCGGTGCTTGCCGGAGCTAAGAAATCGGAGCGTGGAAGTGTTGACGAGTAACAAGGCAGCCGTCCTGACCCTCCGAAACCCACGACAGCAATCAGGCCAGCAGTATGTTGACTCGATACACGAGACCATCGGCATCTTGAGAGACCAGGGAAACTCAGTGACAGTTACGTGGGTGCCGGTCAGCAGCGAACATGGGCTCCTCAAACTAGCCAAGGACGAGGCACGGGACGCCACGCGCGAGGGCGCGACTCCCGCAGCGAAGTTTCCCAGAGCACGGTCGACAACACTAGGCATTGCGAGGGCGAAACAGCGTGCTGACAATAAAATCCCGAGCAACGTCGGCGATTTCACTGAGAGAATTGACGGAGCACTACCAGGGAAACACACTCGCCAACTGTATGACCAATTGACATGGAAGGAGGCCAATGTGCTGGCACAGCTTAGGACAGGCATGGCGCGACTCAACGACTACCTGTACCGCATCAAAGCAACAGCGCCGCAACAGTGCGCTTGCGGACACGCCCGAGAAACAGTAGAACACTTTCTTTTTCGATGCACCAGATGGACAGCGTTTCGCACGGAGATGATACGATGCACGGACACACAGCGAGGGAACATTTCGCTCTACTAGGAGGCAAGCAACGATCGGACAATGACAACTGGGCACCAAACATGGAAGCAGTGCGCGCCACGATCCGTTATGCGTTAGCAACAGGGCGATTGGAGAACACGCGACATTGATGGGTCCTCGCCGGACCAGCCATTCACTACTAACCCCTCGCACATCACCCGTGCATCCAATGACAGGCACCGCTTCAGCCGCCGTAGATAGGACTCTGAACACTTGGAGAATCGCCTTCAAGCTTGCTTGTTAATAATATTACACACGGGAACAGGGCGTCATGACGAACGGGAAAGATATACAGCTGGAGGTGGAGAAGGTACTGGCTATTTTGAGACCTTGTCAAATGTTGGAAGCGAACATGTACGTTAAGCAGACAGTTGCTTTATTGGCCAGCTGGCCACCGGGCGTAATCAACTAGTGAGTGGACTGATTTTCCGTGTCTGAAGGGGTGAATCTAAAATCGGTCATGTGTGTACCCGAGATTGTCGTCAAAGTATACCTGGCCTGCTGGCCTGCTGGTCTGGGAGAACCTGTATATCGCGCAATTCGCGGCGCAGCTGCTTCGCATGGCGCGACATATTTTCTGCGCTAATGGACGGTTTCCTGGCTTCCTTAGCTATTTTCTTGGTGTATTTGCGCTAAGCACTACACAACAATATGAACAATGTGCACAATTGCCAAGAAGACCTAAAAAAAACCCTTTGGCACCGGTGTCGAAGCTATTGAGCCCGGTTTCGTCCTTGTGTCTAGTCGCGATTCTGGTAATGGCACAGCCGATTGGGCTGACCCATTTGCCGGGAGTTGGGCAGCAACAAGCTCAGCACAGCTCCGCTCACAGTCTTGCGCGCACGTTGACCTAGACCCCGCCTTGCGCAATGGCAGCTCGAAAACAGCCTCACAGACTCCGAACCTTCTCCTCAGACTCAGACTCCGTCGCTCGTTCAATTTATCCCACAGCCACGACGATGGTCAAGACATATATTCTCGCGCCCGACTACTCGACGGCGCCCCCGCCGGACGGCCCCGTCCAGCTTGGTGACCTGCTCACTGATCTTTCGGAACTCGTGCCGCTGAACGACAAGGACCGAGTGCCGGTCCCCCCGGCCTTCCCGCCTGACTACAAGTACGACTTCAAGGCGACACGGTCGACCCTGCTCAGCGGCAACCTGGGCGTCTGGGCGCAGACCGCAGCCATCTTCGGCATCGGCGTCGGCGCCGGCTGGGCCTATGAAGCCGCTGACACTGACGTCATCTCGTTCCAGGTCGTCGAGACGCGCTGCTTCAACCCGACAGCCGACTACGTACGCCTCGTCATGGCCGCGGGTCCCGTGCGTTCGTATATGGCATCGGCGGGGGGCTCGGCGGCTGTTTACATGATCACGGGCCTGAAGATCGGCCATGGCGCGGCGGTGGAGACATCGTACAGCCGCGAGAAAGGCATCAAGCTGAAGCTGGGGTTCACCCACCCGGGCGTGCCCGTCGAAGGCGGGCCTGAAGGCGGCGTACGGAGCAAGAGGGTCGAGGGCATGTCGTTCGAGGGTTCGACGGACTTTGTGATTGCGTTCCGCGTGCGCAAGATCACGTACAAGAAGGGGGTTCTGCATGCCATGGTGCATAACAAGGGGGCGACGTTGCTGGATGGGACAGAGGGTGAGGCGAAGAGGAAGGAACCCGAGCTGGAATTCGAGGAAGAGGCTGGGTTGGAGGATGCGCAGCTGGACTCGGAGATGGACTTAAAGGCGGTTGAAGGGGACGAGAATGATGACAAGGACGAGTCGCTCTGGATTGTTCCCGAGGTTGCCCAGCTCAACGGTTGAAACCGCGATTATCACGATCTGGACTAACACTGCT
The DNA here is from genome assembly GCF_001653265.1 of Purpureocillium lilacinum. Classification (NCBI taxonomy): domain Eukaryota; kingdom Fungi; phylum Ascomycota; class Sordariomycetes; order Hypocreales; family Ophiocordycipitaceae; genus Purpureocillium; species Purpureocillium lilacinum. The sequence continues at coordinate 21,882 of NW_017264093.1, forward strand.
CATGAGCTTTTTGTTGCATTCCAATAACCATCCTTTCAGTTGACAACGCCCGCGACCTTGGGTATACTCCCTACATACCTAGGAATTTCCCCTAGTAATCTTCCCCTTATCTGCTACTAGTACTACTTCGTCAGATGCGCCTTGATAAGGGAACACACATCCGCCTCATCCAGCCCATCCTTCCACAGACTCCATGGCTCAAGATAGTTGTACCCCCGTCTTAAGACGTCCCCAGCGAGCAGCCGAAACATTTTCCTCATGCCCGCTCCTGTTCCCAGCTCCTTAAGTTGTTCAGGAGGCAACTTCCCGCCCAGGGCGGGGTGTCTGACAAAATCGAGGACATTCGCGGCGATTCCAGCCGCCACGGGTGCTGAGTAGGACGTCCCGGACTTCCACACGTCCTGATTGGCCCAGTAGAACCTGATCCCGAGGCCAAGGGTGGTAAAGTTGTCCGTGTTTGGCAAAGGGGAAGGGTTGATGCCGTGATAGTCGTTGCCATTGCCGTCGGAGGCGTGCATGCAAATTACGCGTTCGTCTTTTGCCGGATAGGCTCTGCCCGTGTTGCCGCCGGAGTTGGCTGCGGATGCTATCAAGATCTTCCCCCGGTGGTAAGCATTGTTGATGGCGGTTTCAACAACCTCCCTTTCCCTGTCGACTCCAAAGGGCATGACGATTATGTCGACATTCCATTGCTTCTTGTCGATGGCTTTGGTGATAGCCTGCGAATGAGAGATGATTAGTTAAAGGAATGACACAGCTGACGAGGTTGATCTAGCTACTAGTGGAGAAAAACCTAGTACTAGGTGAACATGTTTGGGTGGGTGGATCTTCCCCTACCTCGGCTATGGCATTGCACTGGCCCGTTGTCCTTCCGGCAGCGATCTTGCCCACGTAGATGTCTGCCGTAGGAGCAACCTGCAGTAGGAGAGACGCCGTCAGGGTGCCGTGGCCATCCCCATCCCTCCAATCATCGTCCACGAAAGATTCGGTGACTTTGATGGGGTTATTACGGCGGGCGCACTCTCTTTTTAGTCGCTGTAGGGCCGCCTTAAAGACGGGGTTGGTCACATCTATGCCTGTGTCTAGAATCGCAATCCTGGTTTGACGCGACTCGGTGACCTCATTGTCCAGTCCAGCTTGGAGAAGTCGAAGGTTGGCCCGTCGCCCGTCTCTCCATTTGTCCAGGCGGCTGAAGAAGTCGACAGCCCGATCATTTATGAGTCTAGAGAGAACTTAGTACTTCGTACGATAGACAGACCGCCATCTGCCCCTCACGATAACAGTAGTTACGGGATGGGGACGTACTGGCTTGCGGGATTATCCTCGCCATTTTCAAAGTCGTCAAAAAGAACCACGCTAAAAGCTATGTCCTGCACAGGCACTTCTCGGATCGGCGACGATGCCTTCCATATGGGTGTCCTAGCTAGATGGAGGGCTGGTGACGCCGGAAACGTCCGTGTTGCCTCTGCGACGTCCTTCAAGTCAGTAACAGGAAGTTGGAGTTCCACATGCTCCAAGTGGGATCTTGGGTAGTCGGCCAGCTCTTGCTGCAAAGGAAACACGATGTTTTGGTAGATGTAGTCTGCGTCTGTCTCATTTGCATCTCTACGGCTCATCCTCGAAAAGTCCAGACAACTCTGGACGGCCGTTGTATAGTGACCCGTAAGTGACCCAGAGAGTTTGGTCTTCAGAATCGTGCTGATGGTGAGCCACTCGTTTACTCGACCATCTGTCCACTCGCATTCTTCATCTGAGATCCTGCGGCCGCGCTCAATGTTGACCAAGAGTTTGGCGAACGCCAGGACCGCTGGGTGATGAGGAGCGCTTGAGTTATCGCGGACAACTCTGATGGTAGGGACGAAAGGTGAGAGGGAACAAAGGACATACGGCCGATGCATGTCGACAAGGCGTCTAGTTTGATGCTCATCTTCGCAGAGAAATACGAGATTGAAGGCCTCCCACTCTCGCTGAAGCCACTTGCCCCCAAAGAGGTAGAGAAGACACTGCGCGAGGTTCAGGACGAGGGCCCGCTTGCTTCTTGGTGTGAATAAGCCACCCTCGTAGGCACTTTTGAAATAGCCTCTGTCCAGCAAGTCACCTAGTGACAAGCGGCAAGTGAACGGCGGGTATTCGAGGTATCCACCTGCGGCACGCATGTCAAAGAGGTTCTCGCCTCCCAGGATCATGTGCAAGGGCTCCCGCGTCTGTTTATATTGTCTGACCGCTCGGCACACCTCGTTAAGCCCCTCTGAGTTCGGATAATTGGTTGGGCTGGATTGTATTGTCAGTAACAGACTAATGTGAGCGGGAGCTGGGCTCACTCGGTGACAAGACATTGCGCTTCATGCCAGTGAGGTTCTGCTGCACTCGAACAACAAGATATGAACATGTCGTAGGCTGGCCGAGAGAGCCCGTTGCCATCTAGTAGCTTGAATCCCGTAAGATGAAGCATGGTCTGATGTGAGTCGCCACACTCAGTGGGGCAGCGAGCAAAGGCGTCGAATAGTCGAAGTGAAGCATCGCGTACTATATCGATCTCTGCCCTTGTTGAGGAGTTGATGGGAGCCTTCCGGGTGTTGGTAGATGCGTCGATTGGTCTAGTATTGTCGAGAGACTCGAGAAAGCGGTTGAACTGTTCCAAAACGCTCAATGCGTTCTTGTACTCGTCCTTGGTGTTCCCTAGACTGACTAGGTAGCCGAATCTGAAGACAGGGTCACCACTATCACCAAGACGGTCCAGCAGAACCTTCAATGCCTTCAATTTTGGGTAAACGCCCGCTGGACCAATAGTCTGCTCGGGGCTGGCCTCGGTTGACGAGAAAACGACCACTCTCGCAAAGAATCGAATCTTTGAAGCAGCCCAGAACAAGGTCGACGTGACAACGTTGTCAACCGGGGGTTCTACCTTGCGCTTGTCATAGTTCAGCCACGTAAAAGCTTGAAAATGAAGCCGGGGCAATCACCTACTTGCTCACTTCTGTATTTTCTGGTACAGACCTCAACGACTTCGTCGTCAATTTGGGATTCTAGGAGCTGGAGAACCTGGCCTAGTTTGGTCCCTAGTTCCTTCGCACTATCCTCCGAGAGATGACTCCACCCTCGATCGGGCTTGAGAAGCATGGCCATCTGCTTGATCTCGTGGCGGAAGAATACGCGGAAGTCCTCGATGGACCCACGATCTGTGACTGACAGGCCCTCTCTGTTCAGTTGAGACGCGTACCAGGGGAGGTCGGCCGCAAACAACCCGAGGACAGCGGTCAGACTCAACCAAGTCTGGGTTACGCCATCGTCGCTCGCCATTTTACACTCGCGGTTATCTGATGGATCGATTACAGCGCCCTCCAGCGCCCTCGACTCTGACGAAGGAGTGAGTTAACATGTAGATCCTCCTCAGGTTGCGTTCGCTTCGGGATCGTAAAGAGATCAATTTCAGCTGTCCACGTGACTGGCAGAGGTAAGTGGGGATTGTCAGGAGGCGGCAGTCCATGGCTGTGATTGGAAGAAACGCGCAGATGACCCCGCACTTGTGCCCCACATGAGCTACCTCACCTCGATCACAGACAAGAAGCACCTCGGACCGCGCCTGACAGGTTTCATCTTGACTTCGTCGGCTGACAAGGGTGTGTTGTAGTAATTCCGGCCTCAGAAATGTTGCCATTCCACGTCGATCAACGAATTTGACCGTCGATGCCTTGGCACATTCGCCGCACAATGGACGCTCAACAACTAGGCCTGGGGACCAAGGGGATCAGCATCCTTGCCCGGACCTGCAAGACACTGTTCGTTGAATCCCTTTTCGCTCCATGGCTCGCCACAGCCCGATCTCGGTTAGAGGAAGTAGGACAGCGCTTCGACGCCTGGATCTCGTATCTCGGAGTGCTCGCCATCGGCAATGCATCGCTCGAGTACCGACTAAGACTCAGCGACGAGATCCGGGTCATGGTTGTTGACCTGCTGTTACTGCTGGAAAGGAACTTGATCCGCTGTTCGTCCCTCGTACCATTCCGCAACGACTTTGAGCCAGCACTACTCTAACAGTCTTACGTAGTGGTCTCTTCCGAGCTAGAGGACCCCTCAGAGCCCCTCAACTCCCTCCGCGGCGGCGTCGACAGACTCCATCGTATGGCCGTGGCGATCAGGAAGTCATCCACCGCTAGTCTAGCGTCACGCATCAAGTCCTTTTCCGACATTCACGACGATGAGGACTACTTCTACAGCCTCGCCTTCGAGATCGTTCGCCTGAAGTTCCCAGACGCTAGCAGGGGTCTGTGGAAACACCTTGCTACATCCATCAAGTTCCGCCGGCAGAGTCTTCGATACAAGCGGAGTCACCAAAGCAAACTGAAGCCGCAGCCAGGGCACCATGAAGCCCTTACACTCAAACCAAGCCTGGCTCCAGGGCCTTCGGCTGCGCAACCACCATTACCCGCTCCCAGTCCACAGATTCTACGCCCGGCTCAATCTCAAACAAGTGCGTCGACAATCGATCCTGGCGCCTTTGTACGTCATTACGCCCCACCAGCGCCTATTCCTGAGCTGCAAATGTCTGCACCGGCCCCATCAGCCATCAGTGTTGGATCCACTGTCGTCGAGCATAACAATCTCCCCTATCCCAAACCGCCCGTTCTTGGTGAAGGACAGCAGAAAGTGTGCGACTGGTGTTTCCAGATGCACTCTGCCGAGCAGTACCGGAATGATTTGTGGTGGAGGTATACCTCTGCGCCAAACGTTGACACGCTACCTGCTAACAGGGGCAAAGGCATCACATCCTCGGGGCGCTGGAACCTTACACTTGTCTTTTTGAGTCATGCAAGGACCCTCCTAAGCTCTTCAACAAGCGGTCCGAGTGGCGTGGCCACATGCGTTCCGTTCACGGAGTCCTCTGGCCGCAAGAGGTGTACAAGCAGGTCCAGTGGTGTTGCGATATTGGACATGACATCGTCTATTTCGACAGTGAAAGCCGTCTAGAGAGCCATCTGGCCGAGAAGCACCCAGGAATCTTTACGCCTGCCCAGATTCCCACGGTCATCGAACAGAACTCGCTGCCACTGTCGCGGGAGCAGCACGTCTGTCCGCTCTGCGACGCCGTTCCCGATAATATCAAGCTTCTTCTGGCCGCCGAAGACATAGCTCAGGGCAAAAAGATTGCCGCTCATATAAAATTGCGATCCAAGCGCGCCCAGGAGCCAGAATTAGATAAGCGTAAGGTGACATTCGAGTCGGACTCGAGCGATTCATCTAGTGGAGAGGACTCTCAACCCAGAACGGTAGCGCCAGGGCGTCCAGATATCCCAGGCAGGGGGCTTCTGTATCTGGTAGAGCTCGAGCGACATATTGCCGGGCATTTGGAGAGTGTCGCGTTCACTTCCATACGGAATTTTGCTGACGGTGATGATCAGTCGTCCAATGCGAGTGTTCGCGCTCGAGCTGAACAAGACAGCCGCCAGTCCGACACGGAAACCGGTAGAACGCACAAGTCAACCCTAGTCTTCGAGGATGATCCTCCATCGCACCGGGGCTCTCCATGGTCTCATACCGCTGAAGATGACATTCCCCCCTTGGGGCAAGATTGGGACGAGCTACTCAGGCATGCGTCCGGTGACGAGGCCAATCCTGGAATCTGGTTCGGCAGAGGATTTGGACGTACCGGATCACTGGACGATATTGACCGGGCCGTCGACGAAGTAACTATGGCGGTGGATGCCACGCCTCAAGACCACCCCAATCGGGCTAGTC
>NW_017264094.1:0-27417 GCF_001653265.1 Purpureocillium lilacinum
CTAACCCTAACCCTAACCCTAACCCTAACCCTAAGTTAACCTTAAGAATTTAAACTTAATTCCGTCTTAATAATAGACAGGAATAATATACTTAATATATAATAATCTTAAGCTATAGTATTACTATATATAGACTATAAGTCCTATAAGTAGTTAATATATTAAACCTTATATACTTTATTTATTATAGGATTATATCTATCGTCTAAATAGTCGCTTCTAACCCTAATAATATCTATTTTTACTTACTTAATAATAAAGCCCTTAATATACCGCCTGAACTTAATAGCGATATATTAATAGCTTATAATAATTAACTATACCTTAATAGTCGCTTTATTAAAGACCGCGAGGTATCGTAAGAACTACTCTATATCTTAAAGCCCCTTTTTAAGCGACTTCTATAGCTATAGGCCGAGCTTATTAAATATACCTTAGATCCTAGATATCTAATATAAGACCCGCTCGAACGGTAAGAGCTATATAATATATATAATTATAACCTTATTTAAGTACTTTAATAAGAAATACGCTACTTTATAGCTAATACTATTATTATATAAGCCCTTACTTTTATTATAGTTAATAATAAATATAACTTAGCTATTAAAGATAAAGATATTCTTAAGTAATTACTCTATATTATAATACTTTAGCGTTATTACTTTGTCTATAGCTTAGCTACCTTACTTAAATATATATAATAATAATAAAGCTATTATAGAACTACTAAAGCTATATTAAGTACTCCTTTACGCGCTATCGCTAATACTTATATTATATAGTCTTATTGCCTCTCTTTACGGCCTAGAAAAGCTAGTCCTTAATAAGTTTTACTATCCGCCTAGCCTTAAGCTCGAGCTAGACATTATTATAGTTTATTGTAAATAACTAACCTAGCCCCTTATAGATTAGCGTATTAATGATCTTATATAGCTTTATAGCCTTTTATATATCGCTTTACTTATTATTAATAAGCTTATTTATCTAGCCCTCTATCTTAATAATAATAGCCTAAGCTATTTACTAAAAGCTAGCTACTATAATATTATTACCTTTATATTATAGTATCTTACCGTCCTAGCTCTATATTACTTAAGCTTACTTACCCTTATTCTATTAATAGACCCTCCTAAAGGTTATTTATTATATAATAACGCTAAACGGTAAGTAAGTACTATTAATAAGCTATTCCTAATAGCCTTCCTAAAAGCTATAAATAGCGGCGAAGTATATATCGCGCCTATCTATACCTTTATAGTACTTATTATCGCTACTATAATCTATATTATACTTTATAGGCTTATCGTCCTCGCTACTCTTATTATTATTACTACCGCTATTATTACTGCCTATTATCTTATATATATTATCGCAAAAGAAGTACTCTAGTATTAATACTTAGCTATACTAAAGGAAGCTAGTAAGGTAATAAATATAGCTATATATAAGGATCTAAGCCTTACTATCTTAAGTAACCTTAAGTATAATAGCGAAATAAAGGAGTAGATTCTTATAAGAGTCCCTTAATAGCTTTTATATAAGCGAGTAAATTAAGAACCGAAAGATAGCGCTATTAAGTATAGTTAAGTCTTTATCGTCTTTATCGCCCTTACTATTAGCCTTACTATAAGCCTCCTCCTTAATAATTAACTCCTTCTCTATAGTAGCTACTATTAAGTCTAGTTATTTAACTAAGACTTCGAGAGCGGTTTATTACTTTAAGGAAAAGTAAGCCTTATATTATTTCGCTACTACTTAACGCTTAAGGGCGAATACCTAAATATAATAATAGAGGTAGTAATATTTATACGAGCTATAGCGCTCTAGCGTCTTATTTTCTTATTTCTATTTAAATAGTATTAATATAAGCTTAACTAAGTTAATATTACCGAGCTACTATAATATATTATTAAGGACGCGATTAAGCCTCTTTATATACTTTAGTAGCTTCCTATCGAAGCTTATAGCTAGTAGCTATATATATTAGTTCGTTAAGGTAAGCTCTTACTTCCTTATATAATGCTTTACTAATAGGGGTTTAAGCCCCTAAGTAGCTATATAAAGGACTAATTAGTCCGTCCCCTTTAAGTACTTAACGAGCTTTATAAACTTATTTTAATTAGATTCGGTCTTTACGCTACTTAAGTCCTTAACCCGCTACCGCTACTTTACGTCTATATCGTTAAGCTTCTTATTATAGGCCTAGATAGCCTCTAATAGCGATAGACCCCCGCTTAGCGATAAAGGGGATAATAATAATAGCGAGGTAGAGCTAGCGGGCTTAATAGTAATAATAATAATAACTATTTAATATTAAGGCCTTAAGCGTTTTATAAAGGACTATAGTATTATAATATCTTAGTATTAATTAGTGCTATTATTTAATAAGTAGCCTATCTCTATTTAATATATCGTTATATTTATCTTACTATAAGTAAAGTAATAATAGCCCTTATAGTTATACCTAGCGTATATTAAGAGGCCTAGAATAAGTAATAAGCTATTTAGTAATAGCTTAATTATAGCCGGGTCTTATAGTAGCGTCTTTAATAAGTATATATTTATATATTTAATAAGTAGAGATAGTAACGATAATAACGATAATAATAATAATAGCGGTAATAAAGATAATAGCGATAAGGATAATAACGAGCCTACTAAAGCTAATATATTATATAGCTTAGCGCCCTTTATCCTATACTGCCTATAGTAATAAGACTTAACCTCTTATATACCTAGCTTAATGCCTACCCTATAGCTTAAATAAAAGAGGATATAAAGCGGCGAGTAAATAACGATATTACCTTTAGCTTAAGAGGCTTTACCGTTAGCGCTTACGCTTAAAGTCTATATATCTAACCCTATTATTATAATAGACGCTATTTATACCGCCTGTAAAAGAGTTAGTAACGATAATAATAAGGATAATAAGGATAATAATATAATAATAATAAATAGATAATATAAAGATATTATCTATATAGCTTATATATATACTTTATTATAGATAGGATATAGATAAATAAAGAGTATATAATATAGGGATAATCGATATTATATAGCGCTTAAAAGGGGGGAAGTAATTAAGTATAACATTTATATATATATAAGATAGCTAGGATAGAGATAGAAGGGGCGGTCTAAGAGGGCGATATAAGACTAAGTTAGATAATAGGCTCTATATATATATATACCTTCCTTCCTCTATATATATATCTATATATATCCCTTTTTAGGGCGGCTAGGTCCTTTTATTACTTTATACTATAGGCCGGTAGATATATATTAATAATACGATATTTAAGATAGCCTATACTCGCTAATAAGACCCTTTATATCTTAGATATATTAACGTAATGCCTCTTAAGCCCTTTAGCTTCCTCCTATAATATATATAGGCAGTCCCCTAGCTCAGATATAGTTAAGGTCGATATACCTTACTACTTTAAGTAATGCGAGCCGTAACCGATTCGCTTATAAGGCTAAGGGTCTAAGGGTCCCCCTAGCTATACCGCTATATTACTTCCTTTTTCCTCGACTCTTATAATAGCTATAATGCCTAATAGTAACGCAATATATTAGTCTAACGCTTTAAACGTCTAACGAGCTAAAGGACGCTTAGGCTATAGTTATTTTAATATATAGCGACCCCCTTTAATCGCTACTCTTAAATATAAAACGAGGCGTAGATTAAGGGCTAAGTAAAAAGGGTATTATTAAAAGTAACTATAATAATATTCTTATTTTAAGGTTAATATTTATATATATAGCGATATAAAAGGTTAAAGTTACTTACTTAAATATAAAGCTTACTTTCTTTAAGGTTAAGAGATATTACTTTATTATATAAATAATATTTAATACTTTCTTAGCCTTTTTCTTTACTTTATTAATAATAGTAATTTCTTTTTTATTAATAGTAATAAAGAAAATAATAATAATAATAATAATATTCTTTTAAATATATTATATAATACTTATAGCTTAAACTATCGCTTAATATATATAATTAATAATATAATAGCTATAATAATTATTAATTACTTACTTTATATAATTTATATAAGCGAGCCTTATATATATATAATATATATATAGCTAAGAGTAAAGCTCTTTTATAAAGTTATTTTTTTTAGGCTATTTCTATATATTATATTAAAAAGGCCTATATATATAAAAGAAATATTAACTTAAAGGAAAGGACTTATAGATAGGGTCGATAATAATAATAATAAATAAGAATAACGCTTACCTTAAAGGGCTATATTAATAAGAGTAATAATAAAAAAAGGGTAATAATAATAAAGGGTAGCGGCTAAAGGTAAGGGGGATTTAAGGGTAAGTAAGTATAAGCTTAATAAGAGAGAGAGAGAGGTAATAAGGGTAAGCGAGCCTAAAGGTATATATAAGGGTATAGGGGAGCTAGAAGAGGCGTAAGAAGGTATAGGGGAGCCCGAGCTTAAGGGCGAGCGAGAGGTTAAAAGGGTAAGTAATAATAATATAAATAGTATAGGAGGTATCTATATCTTAAGTTAGTAACTATTATTATAGCCCTATAATATAAAGTAAGGTAAGAATAAAGAATATACTTTATTATTATTATTATTATTATTATTATTATTATTATTATTATTATTATTATTATTATTATTATTATTATTATTATTATTATTATTNTTATTATTATTATTATTATTATTATTATTATTATTATTATTATTATTATTATTATTATTATTATTATTATTATTATTATTATTATTATTATTATATTATTATTATTATTATTATTATTATTATTATAGCGGTAATAAGGCTATAATAATAATAATAATAATATAAAAGTAATAATACTAAAAGAAAAAAGGGACCTCTTTTTAATATAAAGGAAAGCCTCTTTTATATAAAAGTATTAAATTAGCTATTAATTATATGAATTATAAATACGCTAGCTAAATAATTACTATATAGCTCTCTTATTTAATAAAAGGTAGTAACCTATAAATTAACTCTTAGCTAAGCGGCTATTAATAGCTATATATAGCTTAGCTAGCATAAATAATAGTAATTATACCTTACTTTAAGTATTAAAGGCGCCTTACTTATAGTTTTACTTAAATCTATACTATTCTATAAAGGCCGCGCTCCCTTATAAGTAAGGCCCTTATAGCTATATATAAAAGGAGAAAAGGGGTAATATTAAGGGTTAGTCTTTAAGGTCTAAGCCTAGGCCTAGCTTAAGCTACTTACTAAGTTATATAGCGCTATAAGGTAGAAAGGGGCGCTATATAAGGAAAAGGGGCACTATAAGTATAAAAGTAGCTAGCTTATATAACCCTATTTTACCTCTTTATAATATATTTAATATTAATAAGCCGACTAGCTCTTATTTATTAAAGCTAGCCTTATTATAATAAAACCTTAAATTAAATTATAGCGTCTAGCTTATTTAAGTCTTTTACTTTATTAATAATATATTTAAATTATAGCTATTTTAAATATAAGTAAAAAGAGTCTATTTAACTATCTTACTTTAATTATATAAATAGCTTCTTTTTCTTTAACTTTATTTTATTTATTATAGCTAATATAATAATTAGAGTTAAGGTTATAATCCCTTTAATTATAGTTATAGTTAGACCCTTTAAAGTCTTTAATAAGGCCTTTTTTATATAGTTATTAAATATAATTATATTAAATATATTAAAGAGATATATTTACTCTATATTTAAAGTAATAAATTATTACTTTATTATTACTTATTACTTTATTATTATTTATTACTTTATTATTACTTATTACTTTATTATTATTTATTACTTTATTATTACTTATTACTTTATTATTATTTATTAAGCTATTCTTACTTATTAAGCTATAAGGATTAGCTAAGAAGCTAATCTATTTAATATAATCTTATTTATTATTCCTTTATATTATTCTATTAATTAATAATATATATTATAATAAGGCTAGCTTTAATAAATAAGAGCTAGTTAGCTTATTAATATTAAATATACTATAAAGAGGTAAAATAAGGTTATATAGGCTAGCCGCCTTTATGCCTATAATGCCCCTTTTCCTTATATAGCGCCCCTTTCTACCCTATGGCTCTACGTAACTTAATAGGCAGCCCGGGCCCAGCCCGGGCTCGGACCCCGGGGACTAACCCCTAACAGCAGGTATTATATATAAGTAAGAAGACATCTCTTAAAGTCTAAGGCGAGGTCTCAGGTTTCATCGGATGGAGCACCTAGAGCCAAGGTCAACCTTTCCCTAAAGGCAGTACATAGGAATGCAGCATTGGACCTCAGCCGCGCTCCCTCCGCACACAATACGGGTCCTCGCCGATGTAACTTACTGCCCGGCCGCCTTAGTTCGAGTTCAAGTGCCGGTTGAAGAAAGGCTGCCGCGATGTTTCGGAAGATGAACAGAGGGAGGGCGACCAGTTTGTGCCTCCTCGTCAAAGTCGTCCGGTTGAATGCTATCAGACCGCCCAGCGTTGCCACGGAAATTTGCCGTGGTGGGTGAGAGATACTCAACGTGCTCGCCAACCTTTCGGCGCCCTCTAGTGTTCTGTCGTCTAAGGGTCTCAGCACGGGTAAATCCAGTATCCCCAAATCGCCGTGTACTATCTGAGCAATCATCTATTTTGATCGACAGGCCCTGGCGTTCCTTGACGGTCTGCCCCGGACCGATCCCGGAAGGTGTGGTGGGGCTTTGGTCGTAGGTAGCCTTTTTACCGTCTCTCGTACGTGCAGGTACCATTCTTTTAGCGTCTTTTTTCCTTTCGGATTCTTGACGGGCCTCTGATGCAAAAGTATCGGACACGGAAACCGAGTATGTGGGGTTTTCTGGTCCACCAAGGATATCGTAGCCGCCGCCCGGGCTGCGAATCGGAATTCTCCTGAGCACCATGATTAAAGCGCACATGAACCTAGACCGGCGAGTGCTGCGCACAATCTCACTATGCCAGTTAGATTTGTGCTCGACTTCGACGTAGAGGTGCATTTTATCCAGGCTGCCGAGATCCCCGACGCTGATGCTGATGCTGGGTTGGAAGTCATGGGAGTTTTCTGGTAGCCGTATGAACTTCTCTAACTCAGCATGGAGGAGTTCAATATCGTCGAATGGTGTGTCATACGATACGACGAGGTCGAATATCTCAGACATGGCTTTACTGCGAGAGATATTGTCGATCCAGAGTTGGTTCAGCTGAATGTTGGGGATCTGGCTAATGTAAGCCATTATGACTCCATTGAAAGTGCAGGACTAATAACTCACTTGGACAACTTGCTTGGTATCAAGACGGGTGAAGACCGTATACAGGAGAGAGATTTTATCGACAACCATCTGTGTAGAGGTGATCTCGACTCGGTCACCAACATCGAATGGGTGTTTAACGAAGAGGAAAATGCAAGAACCAAGAAACTCCTGGGCTGTTACGGCGAAAACAAATGAAAGTGACAGCAGAGTCGTTCCGGCACCAGTTATGGTTGCAACAAGGCTGCTGTTAAAGAATACAACTGGGGTATACGTCAGCGGCGGTCGCCAACTAACAACCAAGAGGCCAACTTACGGAAGACGAATGCGGCGAGGAGGAGGACAACAAACATCAGGACGTCGTCGAAAACTCCGAGAGCTTGTCCGATGTCCTTCATTCCTTCGCCAATGGCCTTGCGTTCTATACTCATTTCCACCACCTTGTGTATCATCTCGTCCAAGCCGATGTCCCCATTTCCATCATTGTCGAAGGCCTCGAAGGCGTCCACCGCTTCCTCTTCATATTGCGGCCCTAACACTTCCCGAACATCGTCGACAAATAGGGCGGTCTTGTTCTCGGGCACAAAGGACATCCAGATGCGCTGAGCTAGGGCCTCGGACGTCTTGCGCTTCTCCAGAGCCCCGACGACCATGGAGTGTGCGGAACTCGGGTTCAGGATCTTTTTCCCTGTAATTTCATGGGCAATATTTCCAACTGCAGAGGCAACTTTGGTTCCAACACGGCCCGCATCACCAATTATTTTAATTGGGATGGCTTCCGCGTCCTCTAAGCCTGCTTTCTTCCTTAACGTCATCTCAATACTGTCATTGATGACTTGATCCTCCTCTTCAAAACCACCAGTATATAAGGGGTAAAGAGTTCGGGAGAAGTCGTATAGAAGGCTAAGCAGGCTGATCTCGCGTTTAGAGGCCTCGATTCGGGTCGCAAACGAGCGTTGATGATTCGAGACGCTTATCAATTGAACGATTGCCTTTTCTGTCAAGAGCAATGCCGATGATATAAATAGAGAACCGAGTATGCGTTCGACAGTGACCACCCAGCCGATGTCTCTCATGGCGGCGCTGAGGAAAAGACTCCTGTATGTAAGCCAAGACGTGAGAGCCCAAAAGAAAAGGGAGAGCGGTATGTCGAGATTGCTGATGATGGTGGCGTATTTGCGCGCGCAAAGGCTGACTATGCTGCAGAGAAACACAAACACCTTCGGGAGGCAGAATGCGACAATCTTGGCAATCCACAAGCTCAGCCACGTAATTTCCATCCAGAGGAAAAGTCGGAAAAGCGGCGGCCCATCATGAACCACAAGCCGGCCATCTTCCTTGGAAGTCGAGGTGCCCAGCAAGATCTTGTTCTTCTGGCCCGTGGCAATGAGTACGATAAGCGGAATGGCGAGGACAAATCCTACCGGGACGATATAGACCATATAGCGTGCAATGGCGTTGTATCCAACGACCTTCGAGTATAGCCTAGAAATGGCATTCGTCTCGAGGCTCTCCTCGTCGTCCATGCCATAGCGTCCATGGCCATGCTTCCTGCGACGACCGGCATGCCGCCCATCCTGGCTGTCTTTTTCCCGTAATGTCTGCGAGGAACCTGAGCTTCTTGGCCGTTCTCCCGAGGAGCTCTCAGTCGTAGTCTGGTCTTTGCTCGGCACAGTAGCCAGGAGTATGTCCTTGTCCGTCTCACGATCCTGAGAGCTGTCTCGGAGGGGAATGAAGCCGGCGATTCGCGAGACTAGGGACGGCCGCCTGCTTGACATTTTGGTTGGAAACTGATGCTGCGATCTTGACTGGGTTCAGCTGTAGCACGCGATACCGTCGACAGAGTATTGGCCTGGGATCCCGTGCTCTGTCCGTTACATTGGTGCGATGCGCCGCAAGTCGCGAAGGGATGAAGCCCAAGGCACAGCGAGGTGGAAAAGGCGGCACAGGTTAATTGAAGGAAAAAAGGGATGCGATGCGCCGAGGCACAGTCGATGCCGGTCATGACCATTCCGGTCGGATGGCCTACCGACAACTGGTACATATGTATCGCCGTCAATTCCCTGTGTAAGTCGGTACAGGGGATGCCGACACGAACTGTTCGCTAAAGATGGGAGCTCGACTAAGACGGTTACCCTGGCTGGCACGGCTCCACGAGGCGGGCGGCTGAGATCAACAGAGTTCGGCTTCCTCGCCATGTCGTTGACAACATTGGCCAGCTCGTCCCTCGAGTGCCACATAGCTGACAAGCAAGCAGGGTCTCGATTCTCAAAAGGTTTGCATGGGTGTGGCTGGTGCGATGTCCGATGGGCCGTGACGGGCGACGCCACATCTTCGCGGGGCATGCATGCGGGGCAGCAGTCAAGATTCTTGGCACTCAGTGATGGGAGAGCCGTGGGGTACTGCCAGGCAGAGACGGTTGGGCAATGGCAGTGACACAATGGAAGCAACAACTCGCCGCGCACACCAGTGCCAGATGGCGCGGGCTTGGAGTCCATCAGGACCGATTCGCAAAGGTTGGGCGCGGTCAATCCGGGCAGCCAGTCCGACTAATACTCATCAGCACAAAGGTACATCTGCGGCCGATCCGGGCGCGCCGAAAAGCCAATGTGTTGTTGACGACCGCTGTAGTCCGTACCTGAGATCACGTCCACGGCAAAGGGAGACGGCCATGTTCTTCACCAGGCGGGATGCCCGCCGACGGTGGTTGCGATGGCCCGGGGCCCGGCATGGATGCGCGAGAACGTGAAGGGACTGCAGAAGGAAACATGCGGGCTAATAGGCACGCGCCCACTCGAAAGGGCAGATAGTTAACAGGCATGTCTATTCCGGTATTTCGTCACGAACTGCCCTCACCTGCCAAGGTAGACACCCATGTGCTTCGTGAAGGAATGGGTAACCGCCCCAAACAAAACAAACCAAAAATAACCCCCCAATCCAAGAACCCAAGAAAATTTAATTTCCTCCAGACGGTGCTTGTCGAGTCCTCATATCCCCTCCACGACGCAGCGTTCGACGCGCGGGCCCGCGTGCTGTCTGCAACTTGACCTGGCAGCAAATGATGGCCGCGCATAATTGCCGGGAGGCAGCTGAGCACCAGCGTGCACGCGCAGGCCAACAAGAACAAGATGTAAAACGCGATCAGCCGCTGGCACCCACGCCCTGCGCCCAGAACAGTCCTTCAGCAGTTCAATCTTCAACAAGCCGGAATCCGAGCATCGCCGAGGAGAAAACGCGATGAACGGCGGCAGCTTTCTTCCTCGGGTAACCCCTGTATGCGCATATATACCTTACCTATCTAACTTATAATATCTTTACTTAGAGCGTTTGTCCTCCTTTAGGCCCTTACCATCAGGCTAGTACTCTTTCCCTAATAAAGCATTATAGCTAATCATCCGGAACTCGCAGACCTTCTAAAAAACAATGCCTCGAAGTAGAGACTGTGCGAGGCTGCGGTCGAGGCGCAGGAAGAGCTCGAAGATATTATATTAAATCATCTTATAGAATCTATGCCGCGGCGCCTTGCAGCCGCTATTGCGTTATAAGGCTGGTATACTAAATATTGATATAGGCCAGAAGAAAGCCCTGGATCCGGGAAATCTAGTATGTCTTTCGTTTTCTTAATTGACCCTTATTTAGCTATAAAATGCGCGTTTGAAAGTTCCATGCCTAGGTCACCGATTTCGTGTTAGGCGGGGTAGGTCGGAACTTTTGTCTTCCCACTGTAGCAATAGCAGTAAGTAAAGGCATCGTAGCCTGCCGGCTGCTATAGTAATTATGGCATCGCGGGCTGCTAGGCTGCTAGGCTACGGGCTGCGGGCTCAGCGCTATAGTATGGCACTGTAGCCCGGTCTTAGCGGTGCGACTTATGTAAAAATAGAGAAATGCGTGTATAGAAATAAGGATACTCTTTATAGATTCCATACGAGCGGCTCCCAGAGCTCAAACTCGTCGTTGGCCGGCACTTGGTGGTCGGCGTCGTCGTCGAGACCTTGGATCCACGCTTGTCCACCAAAAACGGGCTTGACAGCTTCCTCACACCTGAAAACGCTCCGAGTCGCTTCCATAGAAAAGGGCCCGTAGTGGCTGGAGTTGAAGTACGCGTCGTCCCAGAACTCGGCAACTAAGTTTGTGCTTTCGCGGGCGCTTTCATCCTCTCCGGCACTGACGCTCTCGCTGCTTGGTCTCGCACAGGCCAGATCCCACCGGACGCGAAAGAATAAACCGGGTTTCTGCTGCTGCATGGTCAATGACTGTATCGTATCATAAAGCTGTCCCATTGTGACGCCCGTGTCGAAGTCACCAGCATCGTTCTGCGGAGGCGTGACGAAGTCGACGAGACAGCGGTGGCCCGCCGCGGTGATGGTGAAAGAATCCAGCCAAGTGAATCCGAGGAAAGGCGGCGGGGGCTGCGAGACAAGCATGCGTCTCCAACTCGCACCAGCCCTGGTAAAGCTGCGCTGACGACAGGTTGGGTCGACGTCGAGGACACTGCCGGTACTTGCTTTGAGGTGAGGCAAGGCTTGCGGCGACCAGGGTAGCTTCCAGAAGTATTCGGCACGACGGAACGGGTACTTATCCACCCGACAATCACTCAGGTTGAAGAATTGGTCGCCAAAGGCCTCCTGAAGAAGAGGGTTGATACAGGGTTGTTCACCAGGCTTCGTGTGAAGGCTTCGGTCGGCCTGGAAGAAAGATGCTTCTCGGAGCATAGGCGAGTGATTCAGCGTCTCCAACCAGAAGCTGCAAACTCGTGGGGCAGAGGTGATGCGAGACTTCAGGTCGAGATGAAGCAGAATGAGCTCAAGGAGCTCAGGGGTCCCCAGCACCGACGCCGTCGCCTGTAACTGCGATTCGGATTGGGATTGGGAGAGGGATAATGACTTGGTTGGTCGAGGTGTCGAGGCCGAGGCTGATCCCGCCTCGCTCGAGGAGAGACGACATTCCGTAGCATCGCATGTTTGGGCATGATTCAGAGAGCGCGGAGGGTAAGCAGCCGGTATGAGGGTGCAAACCCTCCGGGATGGCAGCTGCTCACCATGCAGGACCACAGTGGGACCATCCTCGACGATTGCTCTCTCTAGCAGGAGCGAGTAATCCGCAGCGGAGAGCTCAAACACCTCAATGGCTTGCGCCTCCGGCTTCTCCTCTTCTTCCTTGTTCCTCGAGCCGGTCCTCGGGGCTGTGGTTGTCCGCACCGACTTGGGCGACTGCTCTAGGCATAGAATCCCTCGAAGCTGATCGGGTTGGTAGACGGCGCTTTCTGGGTCCGATAAGATTGGGAACGTCTCCCCGCGTGACGCCTCGATAGTGGGCGCCATGCCAGCCGTTAGGTCGGACAGACTGTGCGGAGTGTAAAGGCCATGCTGTCGATGCATATCGTTGGCCATGGCTATGGTGAGTCCCCTTTGCGATTCAGGTAAGGGAGATATCGTATGGTCGAATAAGGTAGGTTACGAAAAAGCAAAAGGTGTAACGGGCTGAGCCCGTCGGAGTCTCGGCTTACCTTCTTAACTATGGAGTCACGTGGTGTAATACGTGCCCCCGGCGGACCGTTAACCCCTGCCGTTTTATAGCACTGTAACGACAGCACACTGTCTAAGGCTCAGTCAGGCAAGAGAGGCAATAGCTATGTAAATGGGCTGCGGATGCTACTGTCGCTATCGGTTAGAGACTGAAGCTTAGAGAGCTCAATTAGCGATGCGCCGGCGAGTCGCTGGGAAAATGTCCCCGCGCGCTCGGCGTCACGTGAGCCCTCCAGCTGGCCCTGGCCTGTGTGGCCAACTGTTACTGGCAGCTACTTAATAACGGAGTGTCCGTGAATTCCTGAGTAATACTGAGTGCAGATCATACCTAGTTAGCTTACCTTCGTGATTATGAAGGAGACAGGCTCTGATTGCGACGCTTCATCCTTAAACAGACAGCTATGCGGACCTAAAGCCATGAGTAAGTCTCACTTCAGCCGGAGGACGCCCGTAGTGCTGGGATGGTTCATGGGCCGCGTATTATATCGCGAACGGGTAGCAAACTCGGTTAGATATATATTTGTTCCGGACTAGCATGATGTTATGGAACTGGTCCCACTATGCCACTAGAGGAATGAAGCTGAACATTACTCGGCAAGCACGGAAGAGCTCGACAAGAAGTCTTTATCAGTGTGACGCCCTGGCAGCCTGACTGGCCGAAACAGGACTAAGCCATTGCCCCAATTCGACCCCTAGGTGCGCCCCTTGATCGAACATGACAAGATGGCCGGCATTGTCTATCACCGCGACTTCGTCGGCCTTGAGGGCATCTGCTAGCCTCCAAGCATCAGCAACGGGTATCCACTTGTCGTTGGCTGCCCATATGACCTTCACCGGCATGGCGCCACCGACCTCTGCATATCTCGGCTCCACCGCCTCGGTGGATCTGAAGTTGGCCTGGCATAATTCGCGGATGAACCTGGCTCTTCCGCCATCTCGCAGCCACGGTGCCTTCAGCATTTGCAGCTTTTCGTCGCACAGCTTGTAGAATGTAGCATCTCGAATGTATGCTTCCAATATTCCTTCGATCGCCATCCCTGGTAGCACATCGAAGCGTTCTGGATCCTCCCCGATTGCTTTAAAAAGTGTTTGACCGAACGGGCCTATTGCAACGACGTTGACCAAGCATAAACTCCCATAGCAGCATCCATGCAACAAGTGTGCCCGCAGACTGATCAGTCCCCCATTATCGTGAGCTATGACATGGCACCTTTTGTTGTCCCAGTCCTTCTCCCAGAACTGGAATAGGGCAGCGAATACTTCTGTCTGCCTTGCAATATCAGCGTCAAGCTCAATGGCCTTGCTTGAGCTTTGCGCCTCGCCAGGCAGTTTGCATTCTTCAGGAGAATCGCCGAACCCCGGCCTGTCGAAGAGATACACGTGGAATTTGCGGGATAGCGAAAGTGCATATGGCTCCCAGACGCGTGATGACCAGGGTGTCCCATGTATAAAGATGAGCGGCGGGGACGTAACATTTCCCATTTCACACCAATTGACGGTGTACCGATGAGTGTCGCTGGTATATCGAAAGGTCTCGTTCAGATATGTCGGTGAGTTCATATTCATCAATAGTTTGATGGCTGTTGTGAGCCTGCAGTGAAGTCGATGTGACGCGGGTGGATGTAGCTCGTAAAACGAATTTCTTCGGCGTCGACGTGAGATGTGACGAGAATCTAGTTTGCACAAGACGATTAACATGTAGCGATGGTCGCACCATTTAAGTTGCCCAACCGGAGACTTTGCACCGGTGCGTTAGTAATAACCTTGATTCGAATCCTTGGTACCAGCCGTCGCTGGGTGCATGGTTACTTGCCAGTGGGTGAACGTCATTACATGTCAGGACTCCACATCGGGGCGGACATCCAGCCTGGCTGTCAGCTCGGCTGCGCCTCACTCCGCAGATCTCCTCCTGGCAGACCAGGAAAGCTCCTTTGGTAACGGTCAGATGGGAGAACCCCGCTGAACGTAGCGTGCACGTGACGGGCCCGACCCATAGGGTAAAGGGGCCTGCCTCGCTGGCGTTCCTTGAAGCTTGGGCCTACAAGCTTCAGTCTTGAACCTGAACAGAGACTACTCCTTGAGTGAACAAGACAGACACATCGCACCCTTACCTGGCTACGCGTGTGGACCCTAGCCGTCATTACAGCTTTCGTCATCAGTGCATTCAATTGCCGGCGAGGCCACGATGCCTTAAGCCTAGTCATGCAGCTCGATGACCGCTGCCCGCTGCAAGGCGTCTTAGCCCGTAATGTCCAAAAAGAAACCAGGTGATGGCTCAATAGCACGTCTCTTCTTTAATTCATTGGTAGCACATACCCCTCGGATGCTAGTTTGCAAATGACATAAAGGCACTAGTAGTACGTCTTGGACTCATGCCTTTCCACTTCGAGCCGACCCTACCGCTATGAGCCGACCCTAGTGATAACCAGAGTGCATATAACGCTCAGAGCTCCGGATTTATAGTACAGCATGACGATATTCTTGAGCCGATAGTTCTTGCATGTGGTTGCTGTTTAGTTGTCGCGGCGCACAGGCTACGCACTACCCATTGAAGTTAAAACACCAGCAACCGTGAGAACCCAGCGACGCAGCCCATTTGACATTGCCGCGCCGCCGCTTACGCGAAAACAGCAAGCCCACGTTTCGGTGCTCGCACTTTGCACGAGGCGCCCAGTACGAGCACGCACGTGGCGGGGCATGGGCCAGACGGAGACCCTGGCTGTCGATGACGGCTGCCGACAAAGTCTTGTCTGTTTCAGCTGCCACTTGAGGAAGACGAGCTACAGGTAGGACAACTAATTGCTGACGCGGAAGATGGTGCCCAATGCATATACGCGGATCAAATAGTGTACATGGCAATGGGACTGTGTGCTGTCTCATCCGGCACTTGTCGACCATCGACCCAGACACGTACACAGTGCATTCGGCTTACTATTTTTGTTAGTAAATGCAGTATTGTCTACCAGCGCACAGACTGGCGCGTTATATTCTTTGCGATCGCAAATGTGTGTCAGGTTTACGTCAATTCTATTTCGGCTGTGTAGTATATGGTCATGGGACTCCGTGCGGTGCAATGCCTGAGGGAATTTGTCGGGCGTCGGTCTCTACTTAGACTGATAACGAATAATACAGTCAAGACTGGAAACGGGCTTCGTTACAGATTATAAGCCATTATAGAAGAGCCTTATATTCGCTGATATATAAGAAGCCTTGTTTAGATCTTTGCTTCTGCCAGACATAGCTATCAGAGCAATTAGCGTATATACATTTATATACAAACAGCCGACAGCCGAAATTAAGGGCAGTTTACTAACAAACTTCTTTACTTCCTTTATTACATCCCGACACCCAACTCCGATAGGGCCCGCTACCAAGAAACAGCGCCCAGCATGAGATTAAACGCAGTCTCCGCCTTAGTCACGTTTTCTTCCTTCGGTCTCGCACTTGCTTACGTGGAGATAAAATGCGGCACCCAGCTTGGCTTTACGACTGGCAAGGAAAACCCCCTTGTCACCGGGCGGTGCTGCATCGAGGCACAGATAGTGGGCAAGCCGGACGCCTGGTATCCGGACACCGCTACATGCGACATTGAGAACGCAGATCGCCTTAAGTTTTACCTTTGCTGCTGGGGGAAAGGCCTGACAGAAGTCAGGATCAAGATGAATCGCCGGAAGAAGCCTGCTGGTAGCGCTCCTGGCCAGAGTGCAGATACCACCTCTGACTGCAAGGAAAAAATCGAGTGAGAGCGCCATTATCTATTAGCTACCCGCTTCTCGGGCGATTCCGGTACTCAAGTGAGACTCAGGCGCTTCTTGAGCGCTGCTCGGGGCGAAGCGGCGGGTGCTCAAGAAAATCCCTGGGAGAAGGGGGTCTACTCGTGTTATAGATCGTGCATAAGGCTATGTTAGTTACTTTGGTTCAATGTTATTATTGCTCTAAATCTAAACAGAGCCAAGGTATTCTTTGTCAGTATACTCTATTGGCAATCAGTACTCGTCATCTAGAAGTTTATGCCATCTTAGAGACTTCATGTCCGAACGGCCAACAGTCATGATGATGCAACACCTGCTCTTAGGCAAGCTGCTTCCGGGCTCATATCGATTTTGGCTGTCTTGCGGTGTTGCAGTGCGGCACTCCGAAGCTCCCCCGCCCTAGCAGTAGTCGTGTTCAGTTTCGGGTGCGCGGGATGAGGAGTGCTTCCCATCGCGTCCATCTTTACCGGAATCTGGTACACAAGCTGGGAGTAACCTATCCTGGTTGCTATATGGTTCAAGCTAATCTGCTAGCCTCTTCGAATCGGTCGCCGTTTGTCTGACCCTGCCCTCAATCTAGATATGATACATGACATACTCACACCATTCAACGTATCCTATGTCGTGTCAGGCTGCCTTTCGTACGGCATCTCACAGTCGACTACTGACCTGGGCTATTGGAGAATTATTCTGTTTAGCGTTTTTCGGACCGCTAGCGTGCTATAGGCGGCGCTCGTTGCGGCCATCCTTCCTGGTTC
The DNA here is from genome assembly GCF_001653265.1 of Purpureocillium lilacinum. NCBI lineage: Eukaryota > Fungi > Ascomycota > Sordariomycetes > Hypocreales > Ophiocordycipitaceae > Purpureocillium > Purpureocillium lilacinum. The sequence continues at coordinate 17,302 of NW_017264094.1, forward strand.
TCCAGCCTCTGCTAGGTGGCTGTCCCCACAGGAGAGGTACGTCGCTGCCCGCCACAGAGATACAAAACTGGCATGGAGCACAAGAACATCAAGTGATACCATGCCGGAGGGGTGCCTCGATATCTCAAGTCTCGGACATAGTAGATCTCCTCAGGAACGCGCATAACATCCTTGACTTAGCAAGTAGCGCCATAGCAGCTACCCTCCGCTATATAGGAGTCTAACTTAGATATGTTCTCTATATTCTCTAACATAACTACGCCGTCTTGCAATTTTGTTTCTCGTTTTGCCCAGCGTTTCCATTTTTTTCATCGCCTCAGGAAAATCTGCTTGGTTTTTCTTGACTTGATCTGATATATCGCCGAGGCTTTGCGCTGTCTCTATCGTTTGAGGAGTATTGAACCTTGGTGTGGTGTCGTTTTGTTGCACTGGGAAACACCCACCGAAGGGACCAGCAACAGCATTATTGCGGCATCGGACAGTGCAGACATTCCCAGTGGATGCTATCACATTCGGTTAGCCGCAGACTCGCACGTGAGGTAGCTCAGGGACTCGCCTCCAGTGCAGTTTAACTTTTTAGGCATCGTCACCGTTATATTGAACGACTGTGTCTTTGCCAGCGATAATCCATTAATGCCCGGAACATTATTGGTCACAGTAAGGTTCTGCTTCGTGCATTAGCCTGGACTTGTTTTCTCTCGATACCGCAGAAGCTCCGGGAAGATGGCTGCGAGGGGAGAAAAGATCGCTTCCTTACGTGTGTTATTTTGCCGGTGTTGCTAGTCTCATCGAGATCGCAAGTATACGGCCCGGCGCCGTCGGCGTTGACTTGGTGAACGGTCACGGTGACGTTGCTTCCAGACTTGACCTGCGTGACCTGCTTTTCTTTGATTGCATTCTCGGTATTCTCGCCGACGTCGATGTTTCCGCCAAGTTCAGTCCGCCCACATTGATTGGCAGCGTTTGCCTTAATTTCTGCATCGCGGATAATTGCGGTGTCTTGTTGGCAGGGGTTTATGTCAATGCATTCGCGGGAAATGTTGGGATTGACTGTATGGAATGAGTGCTTGCTAGGTGACTTCCTTCGAGAATCTGCGGTACCTTGAAACCCAACGCCCAAAGGCGAACCTTTCAGGCCCTGTACTCTAGTTATGACGCCGTGGCATCGAATCAGGGTGGCAAGGTATATCGTCACAAGCGCTAAAGGTAGAACCATGATGCTTAAATAGACTGTCGTCTTGGAATACAATGTGGCCAGCACAATAAGTCATAAAATACAGTAAATCGGAGACGAAAATGCATCATGCGAGCCATAAAGCTGCTAAACCTCGGGGCATCTGGCCTTTTAACCTGGCCGGCACGAAAACGAACATAGCGTACGACAGTTACTGCTTTCATGCTGAGCTACTTTGCAGCTGCCTTCTTTCCTCGCAGGTATCCATGATGAGACATCGGACATAACTCATGACATCGCCGTGCTACATCGCTGTGAGGACCTGATGATTCGCGGCGCCCTGGTGTAGAACTCTAGGCTAGGCGCGAAGTGGAAACTCGTCTCCAAACTCGATGAGACATTTTACGGCGGACCATCGAGACGATTCCCGAATCACCAGCCACACGTTTCGGTAACTACCTGCAATGGAAACACAAAAGAGCCGCGGCCATGGCAACCACGACGAATCCGCACTTCGACCCGTCTTGGTACGGGACTATGTGCGTATCAAGTTGCTGACGCGAGTCGTCGTCTCGAAGCTGAAGACCACGAGGTGGGTATCAGTGTCCATTTAGCGGAGCAGCTGTATGTGCCCTCCTGGGACCACGGAATGCCGTGAGACGCTTGGTAAGAGCACGCTCGTGGATCTGAGGCACGACAGTGGCCACGACATGAAATACCGGACTCAGCAAATATCTGCTGATCAGTTCGTGTGCCATTGGAGGGTAAAACATGACTTGTGTGGCCGACAACTCGTCGTCTTTAACTCAAGTGAGCCTGGGCAAGCACGACGTGGTGTATTCCTGAAAACTCTCCAACAAAGCCTTTCAGCTTACCCGGCCGCCACCGGCGGGCCTCGAAGATGCTGTCAGAGGATTTAATGAGTTTGATGAATCAGAACTACGATCCGCGAGTAGTGATCGGTGTGAATCATTCATGGCGCATGTTTCATCCAGTCAGATATCTGCCGTCAAACCTTCCGCCAAGTGTTTCCGAAATAACCGCCTGGAACATTCAGGAAACGGCCAAGGTCTGCATTTTCTCCAGGCCTCGTGGTGAAACCGAAAAAATGTTTGTGCCTCGAAGACAATTGCGGCATACGTTTCATCATCGAGACTGTTTGGCACTAGCTCGTTCTTGGTCCGGCGCCCCTTAATCGCGTCGCACAGCTTCAAGACGCTGTGCAGGGTGACTTTCATGTGACGATGCTTCAATCTAGGCTGGAACTGAAGGGACTGGGCCACTCGTGCGTAGTCTGTCTCATTGGTCGGGGAATGGGGAATAATGCAAAGTCAGCCCCTACACCGCGTTGCATCGGGGTCGACACCTGAGGACGCTGCACTCCATAGTTAAACTACATAGGTCCAGTTCATTTACTTCTCAATCCATGAACCTTGCCTTTTGGCTGTGGTGTATTACTGGCTTCTGTGGTACCCTGGAAAGAAGGGGTACTCCCGCAATGTCTGCTCGGTCCAGTTCCTCTCAACGAGGCCCCGCTCAATTTGCGATCGCGCGTACTCCTCAAGCGCTGGGCGCGCTATATGCTCAACATGCCAGGTCGCCTTGTATTTCATAATACCTTCCTCTCCGTCGGCTAAAATTTTGAGAATTAACGAAGGGATGTACGGCTCGTCCCGGAACTGTAGAAGAGGAGTAAACAGCGCCTTGAAATTGAATACAATTCCACCCGAAAGAGGCAGCCGCCGTAGCGTCTGCCAGTCTACGCGCAGGAAGATATCTCGCCGATGCAACGCTGGATCCTGTGACTCGCGATGGCTCCAGTCGGGGTGGTCGGCTGGGAGGAAGAGCGGCTGGCCTACTTCTAGGCCCCACGAGCCTCGTTGGATTGGGCTGTGCGTGGGCATTTTCGTGAAGAAGCTGCAAATGTCAGTGTCTACGACAATTCTTTCGTTAAGGGATACTCGCCGGTCCATGCTGAACGCCATCTTCTCTTTGTAACTCGGCACTGGATCATGAATGCCGCCAAGCTCTAGGCCAATCTTTTGGCTAAGCTTCCAGCCAAGGGTGGAAAGAACAACGCCCGCTCGGAAATGGTAGCGCCCCGTCTTCTCGTTGCGCAGCGTAATAGCAAAGTCTTCAGGGACATTCTGCAGCAAAACATGGAGTGGATGCATCTTTTCCAGGTCGGTACGCGTGTCGAGGATGTCGTTATAGAACACATACTCTTCCACACGAAAGCAGTCGGGGTACCGCGCACAGATATATTGTAGGACCATCTCCATGAGTTCTTTGCACGCGAGCTCCGAGCCCGGTAACGCTTGTAACACGTCTGACCCGTGTTCGGCATACAGAGCGCGCCGTTGTGCAATACGCTCGCGGTAGGTGCTCTCCAGCTCAATCCAGTAGTTTGGTTCCATCTTGTGGAAGGCTAAATCGAGCATTAGTCTCTGGTAGCAAGTGATGTTCGCGAAATAACTTGCACATTGTTTGGTGGTAAGCCCATCTAAAGGGCCGATAAGGCCTGGGCGAAGCGCTGTCTATGTTGAAGCTATTGACGGGCGACGGCGCCGGAACACCGGATAGCTTAGCATAATCCGGAAAGTTGCCGAGCGCGTTGACTTCGCCGACCGTAAAACCACTGAAGATTCTGGAGGACGGGTTGGCGTCGCGGTAGTCCACATCCATCTTGACCAAAGACTCGGTGATCAGAGGGTTCAAAGGCTCCTTGACCTCCGTTCCAAGTAGCTCACCCAGCACATGTCGTTGTGACGGTGGGAACACGGTAGTGTAGTCTGCGGTGGGGATCCTCTTCTTCGGGGCCTCGCTCGTGAACGCCTCTGTTCGGATACGTTTCACACTTCGGCTTTTCAACAACAAACTGTAGGCAAGATGGGCAAGGCTGCCGACACATACTACAAGAATGAGTAATAGGAGCGCCATGATGCCAATGCACGTCACAACTAATGTGAGTGGACGAAGGCGTACTGCCTTTCCGAGTGTGTGGTCAAACGTTTATATCGGTCTTCAGATCTCAACTGCGGCGATATCTCAGCACAGTATGCTGATCACCAAGCCAGTGAGCTGTGCGGGCGGGGGCCGGGCCTCGAAGGGCGGACGTTGCCCCAGCCTGCCTCGGCTAAGTTGACCGAAAGTGGAAATCGCTGGAGAACGCACTGCGCCAAAGACAAAGTTGGCAATATGTGAGGGGAACCCCAACGTGAGACAAAGTTGGGCGCGGCGTCATCTGTACAAAGTCGCCTACTGTGGCATCGCTCTTATATCCATGTCACTCAGACGTATCTGCGATGTAGATGCCGGTGAGAGCGCGAGAGGGAACTCCTCTACTCGCAAGGATTGAAATAGCGATACTGGTGCTGCCAGGTTATTCTAAGAACACGTTCACTTGGAGGTGTTACGACAATCGTCAAGTATCTCCTGCTTTCTGCTCATGGGCTGTAGATAATTCCCAACATGGAGCAAAGGCCACACCTCCATGTGTCGTCCTCACAAGTGAGCTGATCCCTTTGACGCCATCTGACTCGCAGTTATGCACCGCTGAGGCGGCACATCCATGACAGGGTTATTGGAGAAAAAGTTCCGTGGCCGCAGCAACACGCTGATCGGCTCACACGGCATGATGGGAAAATCCTCTGGAGCCGGAAAATGCACGAGGCCAAATGTGTGCCAGAGGACAATGTCCTCATTATCGATGCCCTCGTTCCCGTCTCCAATCCACTCCGGCAGCCCTACGTCGGACTCACCAGATGTCTGTGGCACATGCCGACCCGCTGGATAGAGTTGATCATCTCGATCTATCGACTTGTCAGAACATAAAGCCCTCATTTGCAACTTGGCGCACTTACACCTGGTGACGTGCACAGCGTGTCGGGCAAATCCTGCCCTCTTCCAGACTAGGGATTCTTCTTTAGGCAAGAGAGCCGGCACCTCACGGCTCACGAGCTTATAGCTCACGGGCTTCTTGCTGTATGGATGCAGTTTGTTCGTATTACAAAGGTCCCACGTTCGCACCGTCGCGCCGTTGTAGTCGGTCACAGACTGGCCGGTGGTTTCAAACTTTGTCCGCTTGGCGTAAAAGGCGTTGCCGTGCTTGTTGGCGGCGGATCCCACCGGTGCATCAGACGCTACTGCGTCAACCATGAAGGCTGTATTCCTGGGCCCGTCAATGTTTGAGTCAATCCTCAAGCAAAAAAGGTGCTGATGATTGTGGCCGTTGACACCTGCGGCACGTCAGTGAAAGAATTGTCGGCGTGGACAGTCTGCTTACCGGGATAGACCTCAGTGCCCCATCCATTCGTATCCTCACCCTCTTTGATGGAATAAGTATTCAGGATACCAGTCAGCTTGATCTCGAGCTGGATCGTTCCGTCTTGCTGATTCAGGTCAACGAATATTCTACGAACACCTATTCCTTGCGAGAACGCACGTGAAATATCCACTGACACGAGTTAGCTGGGGCTGCACCTCACGTGAAGAAATGCGGCGATTCTGGCACTCACCTGAATGGCATATTCGTAATTGGCAGCCGTAAAAATCTGCTGGATGATGAGCTTCCGCGCTCTCGTGACAATGACAGAGTCGTCCCTGAAGTCAGTGTGCTTGAACAAAATGCCGTCGTCTTCCTCATGAATACAAATGGCGTTCTTGATGTGTCTGATGGTGCCGTCACGGGCGGGGAAATCGGCGTCTAGATATTTGATGAAGCCCTTGCAGTCGCAGCCGAGCTTGAGGCTGTTGGTCATGTAGCCGGCACCGTACTCGCCAATGTCGAAGGCGTGCTTTCGCTGGTGAGGATGCTCGGGGTTGCCACTAGCGTCTGTCAGCCTTAGGAAAACCTTCAGCATCGTCTGCGCGGTAACCGACTAAGGAACCACCATCTCCGCCAGCGACAACCTGTAGAAGAGGTCCCGTAGCGTCCCTTTGTCGTCGTACTTGATGTTGCTGAGAACAATTCCCTCCCTGTAGTTGAAGCCGATGTGAAAGTTCCAGCTTTGCCACTTCATCTGCCTGCCGTTCAAGGAGAACGACGGCCCCTGCGACTGGGTGATTTCCAGCGGCTTCACGTCGCTGCGGTAGCCGCCTGCGGCTTCAACCGCCGCTGTATGGTAATTGATCTGCTTCTCTCTCCGGAGGGGCCTTCGCACCTTGGGGATATCAATGTGCACAATCTTCTGCTGATCAGCGTCGTATATGGGGCAAAAGTCCAAGGGATACTGATACTGGCAATCGTCGATGTCTGGTCTGAAGTACATGAGGCCTTGCTGCAGGCGGACGTTGCTGCCGAAACGCTCGTCGTAGCCAATGGTCCACGGGTCGCAGTAGACCTTGTGCATCTCGTCCCTTGAGACACCGCTGATCTCGCACTGCGCAATGACCTTGGGGTCCTGCCGCACGACATACGATACGATACGATACGATACGATACGATAATTATTTAACGTCCGGGAGCTATAGTGATAGCTGAAAGTCCCTATTGGGGCAAAGGACGTGCTAGGCTGCTGATTCTAATGTACAAAGATGCTGCTGGATCAAGATGTATGGCGGCTGGTTTCTTGCCGATTGTCTAGGTTAGCAGCCAAAGCTGGCTTGCTGCCTGAGGCGCCAGGGACCGATTCCCCACCGCCCCGTAATCTCCAACGCGTCCTCGTTTCAAAACAAACACCATCTAGCATCTCACCGGCTCAAAGGCGCTCTTTCGTCGGAGCCTCGCACCCGTCAGCGGGATGTGGAGGTGCAAGCGACTTTCTGTCGCAATCTATGCTCATCAAATGCGATGAGTCTGGGAAGGCGTTTCCTCTCCGGCCGCAACTTGCAGCTGGATTGGAGGGCCTTGGCCGGGTGAAGGGCGCTGCAACGCCCTTCGCTCGACCGCGACCAGAATTGGAGAAACACAAAAACAAAACAAAAAGAAGGAGGGAGAGAGTGCTGTTCGCCTAATGGCGCGGACAGATCCTTTGGAAGAAGGAGCTTTCCGACGTCATCGCGACGAAGGCTTTGAAGCCCTTGCCTACTGCATGGTGAATCGCTTCGGCCGGTGAGGGTGCGAGCCTCATCCGGAGCCGTGGCGGTATCTTCCTGCAGTAGAATGGGTGCTCTGGCGCTTTGCGTCGTCCGCATGAGCAGTCAAGACATGCGTCGTCATGATTGAAACGCTCGTGGTAGTCGGCAAAGTCTCCGTGGCGAGATCTCGCCGCGAGGACACTGTGGAGCGTTGCCCTGGGGAGCATGAGTTCTGGTGGGCAGCTTGTGGTCACCTCGAGGTGCAGAGGCCTGTACGACTCTGGGGCTTCGGTCGTCCACCATGCTTTGAAGGCATCTCTAGGCTGCTGTCGGGCCAGTCGGCGCAGGTGCGCCAGTGATGGTACGGCTCCGGGCGGCTCAGGCAGCAGGCAACCAGCTTTCGCGAGGCCGTCGGCCTCCTCATTGCCTGGTATGCCGGCATGTCCTGGGATCCAGCGGACCTCGACGTCTCCGTGTGCTTTCGCCAGGTCCTGGAACTTGGTAAATGCGTCCTGCGAGGAGTCGGCTGGGTTCCCGCGCAAGCAGGTGGCCACTGCAAGGTTGTCGGTGCATACTACGATGCTTGTCGTCGTGTTGGTGGCAGCGGCTATGGCGGCTTGTAGGCCCTCCAGGGCCCCGACTGCCTCTGCGTCGAACACCTCGGCGGGCCTTAGTCGGCCGGAGCCGTTGGTTATGGGTTGCTCGTTCCGATGGACCGTAAATCCGTAACCTACGGCCCCGCTCGGCAATTGCGATCCGTCGGAGTATACGATGAGTTTTCCGGTCGCGGCGCTTTTGAGCCATTCGAGGAATCCGTCGGCAGTTTCGGCTTTCGGTGCGGTCTGGAGCGGGCTGGCTTCAGAATCGGAGTATTGTCGCGGTAGCAGGACCGGGCGGGCGCAGTCCGGTAGGAGTGCGTCGGTACGCTCGAGTCTGGTCTTCTGGCTCCGTCGCTCGACGAGAAACTTGCGTTTGATCGAGCTGTGGTATGCCCGGGCGGGCTTCGGGGAGGTCCTCGCCACGAGAGGGTGTCGTACGTCCAAGGCCTTCAGGCGCGCCGAGAAACGGATCCTTTGAGACTCGAGCAGGATGGACGCGGGTGGAATACCAGCTTCTCGATGGAGGGCAGGGATGGGCGTGGTCTTCCAGATGGGGAGAGCTGCTCGGATGGCGTGTCGCAGAACCGCGTCGAAGCGATCGACGAGGTGCTTGATCTGCGTGGACACAAGGCGGGTCGCGTTCCCGGTGCTAGGGGCCATTTGTCCGGGATACCATGCTTCTACTCCGTAGAACAAGGTCGGTTCGATACAAGCCTTGATGGCTCTTCGGACGGCGCTGGGGAGGGGCCCTTGTCTGGTGTTTGCGAGGGCCTTAAGATGGTTTGCTATCCGCCGGGCTTTGGCTGTCCACTCGTCGACGTGGGTTTTGAACGACAGCTTTCGGTCAAGCCAGAGGCCCAGCCAGCGCATCGAGTCGACCGGGACGATCTCTGTGTCATTTTGGAATATTGACGGCCGGGCGGGGTCCTTCTTGCGGGAGAAGTGCATTATCTCGGTCTTGTCAGGGTCGAATGTGACGCCATTCGAGGCGCCCCACGCCAGGAGCTCCCGCATGTCTCGAGATGCGAGAGCAGTCGTTTCTTCTAGCGAGCACCCTACCCGTAGCATTGCTGTATCATCTGCGTATCCAAAGCGACCGCTAGAATTTCCCAAGCGGTAGATTGGGGCGATATACAGTGCAAAGAGGATGGGAGACGCGGGAGATCCTTGGGCCAGGCCACATTCGAGCGGGGACGGCGGCGTTGTGATATCCTGGAACCGTACGGCTGCTGAGCGGGCTTGCATGAAGGAGGCGGCCCATTTCACAAGGTTCAGTGGCCAGCCTTGTTGACGCAGACGCAGTATGAGCCTGTTGCGCATGACGGTGTCGAAGGCGCCCTGTACGTCCATAGTGACCAATGTGGCGACCATACCGCGGGACAGAGCTACTTCGATATCGTGTATGAGGGCGGCGACCAGGTCTACTGCTGATCGTTTTGGGAGCGCACCAATCTGTTGGGGCTGCAGGACGCCATAATGGATCGAGGCCCAGGCAAGCCGGCGAGCAATGAGCCTCTCAAGCCCTTTGCCGAGGCAGGACAGCAAAGATATCGGTCTCCAGGCGCGGGGCTTGGAGAGGTCCCGTTTGCCGGGCTTCTCGATCATGACGACTTCTGCTTCCTTGAATCTCCGAGGGTGATAGCCTATCGTGAGGCAGCCCTGGTACAGGCGCTGGACGTGTTTGCCGATGGCAGGCCATGCCGTCTGAAGTAGGCGCACCGTGATGTTGTCGGCTCCGGGTGAGGTATTGCCTGTGCGGAGCAGAGAGTCTTGGACCTCTTCGATCGGTACATCTGCTTGGAATGGAATGTGCGTGGTAACATCCACGGGTATCCATGGGTCGGAAATATCGTCGGCGGCCGTCCTCCGCTCAAGGGTGGCCTGTCGCAGAGCTTCGGCCTTGCCAGACTGAGTCTCGACGATGGTCTCGCCCACTTGCAGCGGTGGAGGGCGGAACACGCCCGGGCTTTTCAGCCAGCGCGTGACCTTGAAAATGTCCTTGCCCGCCTGGACTCCGTTGATGAGATTGCGCCAGTACGTCCTTTTGGCTCTTCGGACAACGGCTCTCAGTTCGCGGCGGGCGGTTTGTACCTCGTAGTTGAAGCCCAAGGGAAAGGCGCGCCTCACACACCGGAGCTCGGCCACGGCGGCTATGCACTCCTCGTTCCACCAAGGGGCTCCCGACGACCGCCGCTGAGATTGTCTGCCCGCGGCGCGGGCGGCTGTTTGCATCAGGTCGATGATCGCATTCGCGAGCAGGTCGAGGTCGCCCGGGGTCGATGCGGCAGCCGGGATGGTCGCGATCCCGGCCTCTATGTTTTCTGT